>PVLD010023246.1:0-27778 GCA_004027595.1 Dinomys branickii | reverse complement strand
AAATAGATAAATAGTGGTCTTTAATATCAGATGGTGGTGGTCAGAGCTGTAGGGGAAAATGGAAAGGCAGGTGAATAGGACAGGGCACGCAAGGCCAGGCGTGTTCCTCCTGTTCTATGGAGCATGACCGGGCTGAGACAAGAAGGAAGTGGAAGTGCGAGCCAGCATGACATGTGGATGTGGAAGATGAGCTCGGCAGAAAGGAACAGCAAGTGCAAAGGTCCCGAGACACAGCATGCTTGGCCTGTCTGAGTCAGAATTGGAACGGGAAATGGCCAGCAGTTCAGGACTTCAGAGTCCATTCTGAGCGAGACAGGAAGTCTTTTGGTGTGTTCAGCAAAACCTGTGACCTAATCTAAACGTCTTAAGAGGCCTCTCTCTGTGTTTTGTTGGAAGAGCCTGTGGGCGGGGCAGGAAGCAGAACTGTTGGCGGCTCTTCCATGTCACAACTGCCAGGGATGACAAACGCTGCGCAAGGCAGTGCTGTGGCAGCAGAAAAGTGGTTTCTGGGCGCCGCTGATACGATTTGTTGATGGATGGGGTCAGAGCGTGAGAGAAACAGGCTGAATGAGGGTGGCGCGGCCGCTGCGAAGGCTGTGGGGCCGCCGCCGGGCGGGCGGGGATTAGGACCTTGGCTTGGCACACGCGGCCCCAGAGAGCGGCTGAGCAGGCTGCCGGCGGGTGTGGGAGACGCGGAGAGGTCCTGCCCGGAGCGGTCAGTACACAGCTGGTGTCCAGAGCCACCAACCTGAGTCTCCCAGGGCGTAGGTGGGGGAGAAAGGGACTGCAGTACTGAGTGTCAAAGAGACGAAGGGGACATCAGCAAGTGTGAGGAGGGGCAGCAGAGGGGCAGGAAAGGGACCCAAGACAGCAGGAGCGGAGCGCAGGAAGGCAGCCTTTGGGGAGCAGAGCGCAGCGCACTGACTGCTGCTGCCCTCCCACGAGCTCCTGCTGGCTGGCTGTGGTGACTGCCACTGACGCCAGAGGGAACAATCAGGGTTGCACGGAGACAGAGCTTCCAGAGTGTGGGACTGGGGGCTGTGGAATCTGAACGAAGAGAGAGCTCACAATTTTACTAGGTAGTACTAGGAATTAAACTGAGGCCTTCCCACTGAGCTACAACCTCATTCATTCATTCATTCATTCAGAGACGTGGTCTTGAAAGTTGCTAAAGTGCCTACAGTGGGCTTGAATTTGTGATGCTCCTGCCTCAGCCTCTCAGAATACTAGGATTACAGTTGTGTACCCTCAGGCCCAGCTTGGTAAAGACATTTCTGAACACTTCAAGTTCTGCTCTTAGGTGAGACCGCGACCTTCATGTTTTGCTGTTCTAAGGGTCCTGGAGCTACTCCTCAAGGAAGCATTTTCCAAATTTCCCAGTGGATTTTACCAACACTAAAAGGTAGCGAGCAATAACCTTCCTGTTATTACACAGGGAGCCCCAAGGGGGCAGTCTCACCGCACTCTGCACCGCCTCTGGCCTAAGGTTTGATCACCAAGATGCAGTGATTAGGATGCGGTGCTGAGGTCTGCTCTAGGTCAGGTCTCAAGGAAAGAGGGACGAAGGGACGAACTGGAGAAGCCCAGATGGAAGCCAGTAGTTAGTACCGGTTACCCGCAGCTCTGTCCTATCAGCTGTGTGGCTGTGAAGGGTCTCTGGGTGTCTCTAAATTAAAGGATGCGGGACATAAGCCAGACACAGAGAAGTACTGCAGGATCTCAGTTACACGTGGCACTCTGAACGAGTCAAATCCGTGGAAGAGAGTGAGAGGTGGCAGCCAGGAGTAGGGGATGGGGAGTGGGGAGTGGGGAGTGGTGGTCAAAGGCTACAGCTTCTGCTATAATAAATTCTGGAGATCTGCTGCCCAGCATAGTACCCACAGCTAAGAATATTAGCTTGTCTACTCAACACTGCTAAGAGTCGATCTTATGTTAAGCACTCTTACAATAAAAGAAAAAAACAAGAATAATAATAATAAAGGGGATGGGAGGGAACCCTGGGAGGTGATCGCTACGTTTATGGCTGGATGGTAGGGAGGGCCTCATGAGTGTACACAGACTTACCAAGATGCACCCATTAAACATCCTCAGAGAGTTATGCCGGGGATGGTGGCACACAGCTGTAACCCCGGAGCTGGCCAATATTTGAGTCTTTCCTTTCCAAGTCCCAGACCTTCTTTGTCACTGAAGGCATTCTTTTGCTGAAGTAGATCTCTGAGAGGCGGAGTGGGGAGGGAAACAGTGTCCCTTTCTTCTGAGGCACAGTCTCATTATATAGTCCAGGCTGGCCCCAGAATCCATGGCAATCCACCTGCTTCAGCCTCAAGAATGCTAGGATTACAAATATTCGCTCCCTCACCTGGTTCTGTCTACCCGAGTATATAATTTACTTTATTTTCATTTTAGACAGGCAATCTGGATGGGTATTGAACTTGGAGAAAATTTTATCACTTAAATCTCTGGTTTTCAGCCAGGTGTGGTCAAGCATGTCTCATCTCAGCACTCTAGGAGATTGAGACAGGAGGATGGCAAGTTCAAGCCCAGCCTGGCCACTTACGGTCTTAGAAAGATCCTGTTTCAAAGTAAAAAATTATAAAGGAAAGGGATGTAGCTCAATTCAAAGGCTCTGAGTTTAATCTCCACAACCATTAAAAAAAAAAAAAAAGAACAAACTTCATTCTCAATATGTGACTTAAAAAAAATTTTTTTTTTGCTTTGTTTCTTGCTTTTTTGTGATGGGAACTGAACCCAGGGCTTTGGGCATGCTGGGCAAACACACTAGTACCGAGTTATATCTTCAGCTCTTAAAAAAAATTTTTTTAAAATAAGACAAAGTCTCACTAGATTATACTGCCTGGCCTCAAATTTGTCTCAGTCTCTGGAGTAGCTGGAGTAGAGGGATTCTAGGTGCACACCACCAAGCCTGGTTTCTCCACCCGCCTTGAAGGGCCCACCTCTTAGTTACATCACCCTAGGGATCAGGTTCCTACACACCTTTTGGGACCCAGTACAGAAAGTAGCCATTTCCTTTCTATTTTTCTGGGCTCCACTTAATCAAATTTTGACCTTTGGACTAGCTCTCTACATCTCCTAACATGCTCCCCTTTTTTCTTATTTCTTTTCTTTCCTTCCTTTTTAATAATTTTTGTTTATTTTGCTTTTTGAGACAGGGTCTTACTATGTAGTACAGGCTGGCCTTGAACTCACTAGACACTGTAGTCCAGACCAGCATTGAACTTTTGGTGACCCTCCTGCCTCAGCTGCCCAAGTGCTAAGATTATAGGTGTGCACCACCACACCCAGCTTCTCTTTTCTCTCTTTCTGTTGTTTGCTTTACTTTCGGGAAGATTTTCTTGACTTTGATCTAACTCTTCAATTTTTTACTTGAGCTGAAATTTTTGAGATCTTTTTCTCCTTCTTCCTTTTTTAATAATATCCTTTATGGATTCAACATATCTGCTATCCAAGAACACTAACCAAAGTGAGTTTGGGTTTTTCTTAGTTTTCTGCAGTTTCTTTTCTGCCTTAAATTTTCTGTTAGCTGTTTTACTCACCTTTCTTAACATAAAAAAGCAAATATGTGGTTGCATGCAAATATCTGTTAAATCTGGGTGTCAGGCATGTGAATTTTTATTAGTTTTTCTGTATGTATGTATGCTTGTATGGCCTTATGGCTGCAGGCCTTGAACAAGGGATGCTCTGCAATGAGCTGGCCTTTCAGTTGGTGATCTTCCTGTGACAGATTTGGAAAGCGGATCTTTTCCCTTGGGCCGGTCTTCTGGAAATTTTTTCCTTGTCTTCTGCCTGGGAACATGCGGAACTACACAACTCTGGGGAAGAAAGGGGAGAGAAGCGCTGAGCAGCCTGATATTCAGTATGCAAGTGTCCCCTCACTACTGCGCGTCATCCTGACCCACTGCCCCAAATCAGGAGTTCTTAAAGGTCCGTTTATGCAAAGAAGCCTCCAGAAGGGTGGCAGTGAGGACAGTTAGGGGGCCCCTTATGTCCTGCACAGGCTTCCTGCCAGTCACCATTAGTCTACTGCCACGTGCACAGCTGGAAATCCTGGAACCCTTGGGGTTTCCTTTTTCTCGGTAGTGGGGTTGAGCCCAGGGTCTCCATACTGAAATATATCCCAAGCCCTTTTACATTTTTGAGACGGAGTCTCACTAAGTCACTAAGTCGCCCAGACTCAGCCTTCGAGTGCTGGGATCACAGACATGTACCGCCATACGTGGCTACCCTTGGGATTTTTCAGGGAAAACTTGCTTACTCTTTTGGTATTCCTCTTTTAAAACACTCGGGTTGTAACTTAGGGTCTCCTGTCAGCTCTATATTCCATTTTTTAAAGACTTCGTTATTCAAAGTCTTTTACATAAAAATTATAACTATCACCTCCAGAAGTCTCTGTCCCTCACTTATTTTTTAGTATTTCTAGACTTACGCCTTTAAAATCCTCTACCGCTAGTTTAGGGGAGGCTGGGAGAAAGTATTTTTACTTCAAATTCTGGCGGGCTTTGGGCAATCTCAGCACAAGGAAGAAATGCAGTTTCCAGGAATGGCCACAAGTTGGCGCAGTGACTCTACATTTAATATATAGTGTCTACACAACTCCATCCTCTTGCCAACTCCAAGAGTTGGAACAACTCCAAATAAATCCAGCAAGGGAGCCACAGTATCGCAGAATATCTCCACTGAACAAAGTCTTGCAGAGCTTTCCATCCACTCTCTAGAGACAAGGACTCGGAGTCCCACAGGGACAAGCCTGCTCAGCCAGTGTCTGGAGCTAGTGGGTGAGAACTACTTGGGTTTGGATTTCATTCTTTTGGAAACTTGTAATTGGCCAGGCACGGTGGCACGTGCCCGTAACGCCGGTGCTCTGGGAGGCTGAGTAAGGAGGATTGCAAGTTTGAGTCCAGCCTAGGCAACTTTGTAAAAGACCCTGTCTCAAAAAGGGAGTGGGGCAGAGCAGCTGAGGATGTGCCAGTAGCTTCGAGGGGGGTAAAAAAAAAGGTTTTATAACTGAAGTTGCCTTTAAATTGGAACACAAGCCCGGCACAGTAACATATGCTTATAGTCCCAGCTACTCAAGATGCTGAACAGGAAGTCCAGTTCAGCCCAGGAATTCTAGGCTAGCCTGGAAAACAGAGACCCCATCGCACCCCCTTCCCAAAAGGTCATTAACACAGCATCTAGGTATTTAGAAAGTGAGGCCAGTCTCGACAATTTTGCAACACCCTGTCTCAATATTAAATAAATAAATAAGAACTAGGGATGTAGCTCAGCGCTTCTTAGGTTTATTCCCTAGTACTGCAAAAAAATTTTTTTTTTTTTGAGACAGGGTCTTACTCTGTAGTTCAGGTTGGCCTTGAACTAAAAAAAATTTTTTTTAATATGAATGCACATTCAGGCATGGTGCAGCAATCCTGTAACCCCAGAACTCAAAAGTACTCTTCTGGGAAGGAAGGCAGAGCCCATCTCCCTCCTAGGGGTGGGTACACACCCAGTGGTAGGAATTGGGCTGGCCTTGGAAGAACAGTGCAGGCTGGCCCTTCTCCATTTATAACATGGGTAGGAGTCTTAGCTTATGAGAGTGGGTGAGAGACGGAGCGAAGGGAGGGAGGGAACTGGGAATTGAACCCAGCATCCTCACACTGAACTATATCCGCAACCCCCACCTTTTTTGTGAAACAAGGTCTAAACCACTGACTTACCCATGTTAAATTTGAGATCTTACTCCTGCCTCAGCCTCCCAGGATGCTCAGATTACAGCAGTGTACCACCTCACCTGGCCATCAGGCCTGTTTTTTAGATTTTTAATTTATTTGAGACAGGGTTTTCCTGTGCAATCCAGGCTGACCCTCAACTATGTAGCCCAGGTTGAGCTCAGATTTGTGGTGACCCTCATGCCTCAGCCTCCCAACTTCTGGGATTATAAGGTATTCGTACCATGCACAGCTAACTTTCATCCCTAATAAATGTCCTCCACTGCTGAAATCAGCCAGTTGGTTTTGACTGCTCACAGCAGCGATGTGTGTTAAGCCAAAGGACAGTAAAAACTGGTGGATCCCTTGGGAAACCAGCACCAAACTGGAACAGCAGGAACCTTAGCAGGACTTAGTGGCTGAGGGAGAAGTCTCAGCTGGGGAGGTCTCCAAGCTGAGTGCTCAGAAAACAGAATCAGGTGCAAGCTAGTTTAAGCTCAAAAAGTGATCCTTAATTATCCTAAGGATTTACTCTGTCAACAACTCCCATTAAGTATCTCTTCCAGGTCATACTTCACTGGTGTGAGGAGCAGGGCTGCTCTAGTATGAACGCAGGGATGCAGCAGACAGACACAGTATGACCTCGGGTTTGTCCCCAGGGCCTGCTATGAACTCACCTGCTGCAGGAGTGCTTGCCGCCAGTCAGCATCTTCTGCACGCAGTCTCTGCAGGTCAGCCTTCGGCACCTGCCAGCACATCACTTCTGACTCGCAACACTAAGGGGCCATAGTGGACACTGCAGGCCCTGCACAGTGCACAGGGGAAACAGCCTCTCCTGTGAGTACCATTTTCAAAGCACCATCAGCCCTGCTGCCTGCACCTCTGGTTTCTAAAGTGAATGACCTTTTTAACACTAAAACCCTCCAAACACTTGCCAGCTCATCAAAAGACCAAGTGATACTATTTCAGTCTGAGGAGAATGTCGGTTACTTTTTAAGCAGCAGTATGTTCTGCGTGTGATGAGAACACCCTAAAACTACAAAGCTCGACTTCACTACTTCAGCTCCAGAAATGTTACCAACTTGCTAGTGTTTCACTGGTACCCACTACTGTATAAGCACAAGTGACTGGCAAACCTATACTGGAAATACACTGTGAGGTAGGTGAGTTTTGTAGGAACTTGCCTTAACTTTTATGTTCTAATCACGTGCAACAGGCAGGCATGGCCTCCCTTCTCACGGTGCTGCTGGGAATCGCACACCAAGCTCAGGTCCCCACAGAGCACTACTTTGCTTTCACCCCTCACCTCCCCACACGCTCTCATACCAGTCACCAAAGTTACCTCAAGTCAACCAAGGAGGCTGCCACACTACTGCAATTGCATTCCCCTCATCTCTGTTTTGAGTTTTTCATCTCCGGTACTCACTGTCCCACCTATTACCAAGCAACAAAGGCCCTATTAACATCCTCCTGTTAACGTCCGGCCAAAAGATTGTTTGGACAAGAATGAGACACAATGTAAAATTAACAAGGTGATGAAGGTTAAAGCAGATTTTCAAGCACATAGTAGGCTCACAAGAAATATTCTGTCCCTTTTGATTCACCTTCACTAATCCTGCATTTCTACCACCTTTACAGCCAGGTTCTGCTGAATCTTGTAACAATGTGAAACCCGATTTTTTTCTCTTCCAACCCACCCATCTGGATATGTTTTTTCAAACACATGGCTCTCAGCTCTCACGAGCTCATCACGATACCCACTGCCTATCACAGGGCCTGAGTGTACTTCTAGTCTCACAGAAGCCAAGCCTCCCATTTCTTACACTGCCCTGCCCCACCCCAACCTAGCCAAGGACCCTACACATGTACTTCCAAGCTCTTCTCCCCACAGAATTTGCTCTCCCATTAATACAGCACGTAAACTCTGGATCATGACTATTTGGCTGATTATTTTGTTTTCTTCTGAGAGACTTGGTCTCACTATGTAGTCCAGGGTGGCTGCAAGTTGACAGCAATTCCCCACCCCAGCCTGGAGTGCTGGGATCACATGTGCACTACCACACCCAGGTAATTACTTTTCCTTAGGTCATAAATTTAAGGGCAGAGACCACCTGCTTTCCTCTACCAAGCTCAAAGGTGGAATCATAGGCCTCACCCTAGACACGTAACAGCACATGGGGTGAAGAGGTGGGACATAAACATACTCCAGGTGATTCTTACAAACACTGCAGTCTCCTGAGCGATGTCCTTCCAGCAGAGATAATCTTCAAAACAAATATTTATCTTTATTAAATGGTGATGCCTTAAGATAGTATTAAACATCTGCCAATAGCCAAAACTGTTGTGGTTCCCCAAGCGGTAGGAAATCCTCTACATGTTCAAGCAGCCAGCCACTGCCAAAATCAGCACACAACCTCCCAGTCTGGCCTGCTACCCCGTGCCTCAGCTGCAAGTGGCCTCTAGAACATTAGTGTTAGCTGGAGGTGGCTGATGGGGACCATGGCAACTTCTATTTTTACATCAGATGATCCTGTTTTGGAGTCCCAGCCAATCCTTCAAGTTTATTTACATAGTTCCTTACCAAAGACAATTCTTGAAATTGCCCTCTCAGCTTTCCATAGGCTGAAAAAATCATTTCCTTCTTCTAAAACTTTTAATATTTAGTTTGCTACTGTACATTGTTCTCAGAAGAAATCCAATTCCATAAATAAATGAAAACCAAGCCACACAGTTGGAAATCAAGTTTTCTTTTTTATATGAACAGAAGTAGACCATCTAGAAATATTTCAGTTTATTGAAATTGTTAAGGAGAATATGAAACCGAATTTGTAGCTAGTACCAGAGAATGGACTCAACTGTTTGGTGTTTAATGAGAACAGCTTCTACATAGGATCCCAAGAGACTTACAGAAACAGGGCAAAGCCCTGATATTAAGCAAATAAAATTCATGTTTTAAACAGATTATACAAAAATTGATTTATACTCCATTTCCCTTTTTGGATATTTAGAAAGTGCAGATTTAACAAAAGGTAGCCATATCCTTTCTATGTACAATGCCGATTATAATTATGCAAACAATAAAACTGTCAGTCTGTTACCCAAAATCCCAGTGTTTAGCTCTCAAACCTTAAGTCATTGAATTGAATAAGGATTAAGGAGGGTTAAAAGTTAAAAAACAAAACAAAAAAAAACTACTGCCACATTCCAGATAAAGGGAAGCAACAAATACATTAATCTAACCACAGTAGGTTTAACCTAAAACTTATCAAAAAGCTTTCACTTCTTTATTTTTAGTGGAAAATTAGCAATTATTTGGCAATGCTGCTTTTTACTAGTAAACAATGATAAAGTTAAGTGAAGGAAAAATCTAATAACAACCACCAGTGAGGCATATAAAATTTTTAGGGCACTATCTGAAAAATTCATGGATTTTTACAACAGATATGTCCCTATGTTGTTTATGTGAGCCAAGAGGTCATTAAAATGTGTGTCACAACACAGAGAGACTTTTCAATGGAAGCTGCTGTCCTAAACTCAGCCTCTGCTCGAAATGAATCATGCTATTCACAATTATTTCAACAAAGGTATCATCTTAGGATGCTAGCAGCGCAGCGAACTTAACCTACCCTATCCTTATGATAAGCAATGAAGCAAAACTAGAAAGATGAAGAGAAGAAAGGACAGGGTTAGAAACAGCTAAAGATCTTATCTTAAATGAGAATCCTTGTTTTCCTTTTTCTAAATTCATGGTAATACAAGTTTTCCAAGAGGATGTTAAGACAGGGCTTAAAATTAATAATTTCTGAAGTATCTTTAAATCTTAAGGTAAAGACAACTTAACACTGAAAGTGTTCTTCAGAGGCCAAATCTCAATACATTTGGCAAACATGTTAATAAAATCCACTCCTCTCCTCCCACCCTTTTTAAAAAATTTAAACAGTCTTCACTGGGCTACCGAACTGCCAGAGGAGTTGCCAAAATGGAGACTACTCAACTCAAATTTAGGTTAAGAGACTAGGAAAGTGAAGAGAATATACACCTAATTAGAAAGACAAACCACAACACCTTCCGAACACTAGTGCATGCAATTAGCTCTTCCATTTCATAAACTCGATGGATAGGAAGAGAACAAAGGGAAGAAGAACACAGAATAAAAACAGAATGAAGGCATGTGGGGCAGAGGTTTTAGGGGAGAATGAGGGGAAGACACCAGTTAACTGACATGGATAGTAGGCAGTTAGAATTTGTCTTTCAATTTACTCAGCAAGTTAATTCAGTGCTTTATGTTAAACTTGACAAACCTACTAGTTTGCCCCTTTCATTTCTAAGTAACTCATACCATAAGGTGGTGGGAAGGAAAAGCAAATAAAGTGGCATGCAGGAAGATGAGCCACACAGAGAAAGTGTCCAGGGAGAACTGGTGGCAAGAATAGTTTTAAATATCAAGGCCACTGAAAACAAGAGTCAGCAAACCAAAGCTATCATTTCTGCATTACCCTTTGTCCTCAATTAACTACTCTGAAAATTACAGCCAAGCAAACCACAAGTATTTTAACGGGTTGTGTTTGGACGATATGTCTCCTGCACATGCTTCCACCAAAACAAAAAAGGAAAAACCAAGTAGGTTCCTTTCCACATAAGGCACAGGACAAAATTAACCCCATTTACATATCTGAGGTGAAAATGAGTGTGTTCCTGGCTTCGGTTTGTTTCTTTTGCTATCACATCTACAGGTTATAGGGACTCAAGCACATTATCCATGACAGCAAATTCCACTGTTGTACAAAATAAAATTGTTAATTCTAACTTTTATTCTTATACAATTTGCAGAATAGAATTGAAATGATTGCTATAGGTTTTAATGTTGATAAGAACTGGATTATAATACAACCGAAATGCAGTGGTGAGCTGAGCAATACATTTAAAATGAAGTTGCAGACATGATTTTTCTATACATTTTTTTTGTTTGAAGAAAATTATAATAAAGTCAGCAAGCAGTCACAGATGAAAGAACAAATAGGTGGACTGGATAGTTAGGATGAGGAACAAAAATATCTGTTTAGAGTTAAAAATGGACAGAGTGGTTTATTTGCAGCAAGAAGAGAACCAGGAGGTGGATGGCAATGGATGGAACGGGAGAGCGCTCAGCAGCATTTGCTCTTCCAGCCCGTGACGCCGCCTCCACTGCTGATATCTACATTTTCACTGTTGGGCTCTTTTACGGGGGTCTGGAACAAACACATAAGCAAAGTAACTCATGAAAAACATATTGCCACAGGAAAGTTGAGATTCAACAGCAACATTCTTTATGTCTCAGTATGTCAAAGTACATTTATGTCAAAGCACACAAAAGAGGCAGTTACAGTCACCCGAGTCAGGTTTACCCCACAAAGCCAAGACCTGGAAGCTGTTTGATCTTCTCCGAGCCCGCCCTCTGCCCGCTGTGAGATGTTCACACCTCCTGGCAAGCAACGCTCACTCAAGTTTCTGAAACCATCTCTGCCCCTAATCTCAGCAGATTTTCTCACCACCTACGCTTTGACCACTGAGTACATTTAGTACTAAAAAAAAAAAAAAAAAAAGCATTATCAAGCAAGTTGTACAGAGCCAATGTAGGCTCACATCTAACCTGTGTGTGTCGGGGGTACTGGGGATGGAACTCAGGACCTTGCAAATGTTAGGCAGGCACTCTACCACTGAGCTACACCCCAGCCCGATTGTATTTTTTTAAATCTTTCCTTTGTATTAGTACGTGTTTGCCATTCATCAGGGGGAAATTTGTGCCTGTGCATAACACACCTGATTTCTTTTTTCTCATCCCTTTCCTCCCTTCGACCCTTCTCTCCCTCCCCATTTACAAAAGCTCTGTTGCTGGTTTTTCCCCTTCCACTCTCTTTTTAAAATCCCTTTTCCTTTCTTTCCCTTCCCCTTC
The DNA here is from genome assembly GCA_004027595.1 of Dinomys branickii. Lineage (NCBI taxonomy): Eukaryota > Metazoa > Chordata > Mammalia > Rodentia > Dinomyidae > Dinomys > Dinomys branickii. The sequence goes on along the minus strand of PVLD010023246.1, from coordinate 16,141 downwards.
GCTCTTGTTCCCCTTCCCATTTGAACATTTTTTTTTAAACTCCCAGCATCTATCCTCCATTCTGCTCCCTATTTATATTGGGTTTCTCACATGAGACAAAGAATGCAACACTTAAACCTGTGTGTCTGATTTATTTTACTTAAGATTATAAAGAGGCATCCATTTACCTAGAAATGTCTCAATTTTATCCTTCTTTATGGCACAGCAGTACTTCATCATATATAACACTTATATACATTTTTTTGCCCATTCATCTGTTCATGAGCATATGGGCTGTTTCTAAATTTAGCTATTATAAGTTGTGCTGCTGTAAGCATGGGTATGCATATTATCACTGAGGTATGATGCTTTTAACTCTTCTGGAAAGATACCTAGAAGGTAAGATACCTAGATAGTTGGGTCAAATGGGTAAAACTGGTTTTAGTTTTTCAAGGAGTTTCCATACTAACTTCCATAGTGGTTATACCAGTTTACATTCCCATCAACAATGGAAAAGCTTCCTTTCTACCCACAGCCCTGCAAGTATTTGTTATTAATTGATTTCTTAAGGACAGTCATTCTCTCTGGAGTAAGATGGAATCTCAAATGTTGTTTTAATTTGTATTTTTCATATGACCAGTGATGATGAAAGGGAACTTTAAATAAGTAAAACAACCATTTTCTGTTTAGTTATTTGCCTTTTTAGATTGAAGCTTATATTTCTGCACCACTGTTTCAAAAAGGCAAACAACTACATTTAAAGGAAAACAAATGAGCAAAATGCAGTTACATAATTCATGGGGGAGATGGATATAGAAAAAATCTGCAAATTACTTACTTACTTACTCATAATCACTTATTTTACTCTTAAAATCAGAAAAATTAATAGTTATTTCAAATGAGTAGCCCCATACTCTATTACAAAAAAAACTCTATACTAATTTACAAGCAGAAAAATACACAAATCTTAAGTGTACAGCTTACTGAGTTTTTAGCATACATATACTGCAAAATGACCAGATCAGGATACAGAACATAACACCACCACAAAGGCCTTTCTGTGCTCCTTTCCAGCCTCTTAATGCCAATATTCCTGATTTCTACCATCACATAGGAGCTTTTTCTATCGTTGCCCTTTATATACCTGGAACTTAGTTTAACATACTCTTTTGCATCTAACCTCTTTTACTAAGGATTAGTTGTGAGATTTATCCTGTACATCATCATGAATGACATTTTATTTATTTGTATTTTTTGGTTGTTTGTTTTTGTTTTGTCTTTTTGAGACAAGGTCCCGCTACACATACAGTTCAGGCTGGCCTTGAGCTTACTTGTAGCCCAGGCAGGTCTCAAATTCACAATCCTCCTGCCTCAGCCTCCCGAGCACTAGGGTTACAGGCGTGCGCCACGACACCCGGCCATGGATGGAATTTTAAATGCTATGATTTACCTGAGAAATTATTGTATCATGAAAACAATATAAAGTTAAGGTCTGTGAACCAAGGGGGTAATAATTAAAATAGTCTAAAAACTCAAAAGGTCCCAAAGAAGCCCACCTTAACCAATTTCTATTTGCCCCTGGAGCTTGCCTACCTACTCACTGCCTCATGGCATAACGCAACCAAATTACACATTAAAAAGACACTGTGGACTTTCCTGAACTAGTGATTTGCTACTAATACAAACTTGAGAAAATTGTAATAGTGAAGAAGCAAAAAAAAAAAAGCAAAACAAAAACAATATTAAAGAGGCAGGTCGGCATCCAGCGAACAGCAAGAACAAAATAATTGCACAGGAATTTCACTTTCTCTGGGGAACTTTTAGGGATGGGTCAGACAAAAGATATATGGGTGCTTACAACCAGGAAGGCACCTACACATACTTACGTAGCACTTTGCAGCCCATCAGTTTGTAAGTTAACTGAGATCTCTGAAATACATTTTCCAGAAAAACACTTAGAGACAAAGTTGGAGCTGTAATGACTTGGCAAAGGAATAAAAAAAATTACAGAAAAAGGAATGTAAAGTGATTCTTAAATATAGTTTTAAGCCAGACATGGTAGCACATGTCTGTCATTCCAGCACTTTTTGAGCACAATCTGGGCAACTTAGCAAGACCTTGCCTTAAAACTTTAAAAATGAAAAACAAAAAGTTGAGGATTAGTTCAATGAGAAAGTCCTAAGTTCAATTCCCAGTACTGAAGAATAGAAGAAGAAAAAAAAAGGGGAAAGTCTCGGTTTCATTCACAAGAAAAGTACAAACTAAATCTATACTTTAAAAACAAATCTGCCAGATGGAAATATCCAAGTTTCACAATCCACTGTGCTGGTTAGGGTATAAACAAACAGACACTCTCTGACTCAGAGCAAGGGTCTGCGTTCAATCCCCTACACCAAGAATAAAAACATGTTATTCATGAAAAGGCAGGGGAGAATAATAATATATTATTTATTTTTACTCATAGTAATAGTTTAAAAATTCGGGCCAGGGATATAATTCAGTGGCACAAGTACCTGCCTGGCAAGGGCAAGGTCCTGAGTTCAATTCCCAGTACCAAAAAAAAAAAAAAAAAAAAAAGGTAAAAATTCCTTCCATTGGTTACTGCGGGACAGGGATGAGGAAACAACAGCTGACAGCATTAAGACAGCGGTGAGTTTTAAATTCCTTTCATTCTAAAGTTAATTCTAATGTGAAGCAAGTTTAATGTTTTAAAACTTGTGACTTCATCACATCAAAATATATGTGGTATTAAAAAACACACTATAAGGGCTGGGGATATAGCTCAGTGCCACAAGTGCCCGCCTGGCAAGCCCAAGGTCCTGCGTTCGACTCCAGGTACCAAAAAAAAAAAAAAAACCCTAAAACACACACTACAGTATCTCCTTCATGGGCCTGCTTACCTGGGCAAGACTTTAGAATGAAACTGTCACTCATTGGCACATTTTATCTTTGTACAATAATAATAAGGAAGTCCTGCCTCAATGACTAGTAATCCACTGACTAAGAACACTATCCCCCCAAAAAAAGGCTAACACTAGAGGATCAAAGCATACAGTATAAACAGAAACCAAAAACTATGGAGAACACCAAAAAGCCCCAAAACAAAGCTAGGTGGGTTGGCACATGCCTACAATCCCACCACTTGGGAGGCCAAGGCAGGAGAATTGCTGCAAATCTGAAGCCAGCCTGGGCTGCACAGTGAGTTCAAGGCCAGGCTAGACTACATAGGAACACTCTCTTTGTTTGAAAAAACAAAAACAAAAAGAATTTCATTAACCTTTGTATTGGCTGTTGTGGGTCATATCCTGCCTGGTCTTTAACTAGACTATGAGTACTGGAATACTTTTTTATCCTGATTCATCAATCTCTGAAATTTTATTTTTACTCGTTACATAATATTTTTAAGTTTTAGAAGTTTTATTTTTATAATTAAAAAAAAGAGACATTAAAATTTCAAAGTAAAGCTACCTACAAGGGCCAGAGTATGTGAGTGATGCTGTTCTACAGCTCCTCCTCCTGCCATTGTTATCCAGTATTCTCTGTCCAGTTTGGTACCCTTCCAGAGCTTTGTTTGCTGAATATGGCCACATACGAGTGTGTGCGCACACATGCTCTGTATTATATAGCTTTTAAAAATGAGGTATTATATCTTGTTTTTTATCACTCAATGTACTATAACTTTGTATTTTTAATTGTGCTAAGGCTCCTGCACTGTCTGAAATTCAATTATTGATTGTGCTGGGGATTAAAACTACATGCCAGGCAAACCCTCTACTGCTGAACTTATTATACTTTCAGTCCCCAAAACAATTTCTGACCTGACACAATCTTCACAGAAAAACACCTACTTCAGTCGCTTTCCAAACACAATAAGCAGGACACTGACAGACTTGGAAGGCTGTCTGTAGTCCATCCCCTTGAATAACAAGGATTGATAATTTTTCAGTTTGAACATCCGATCGTAGCTAACAAATATCAACATTTCACTCTAAGAAAAATTAGGTTTCTTGGTGTTAATGATTACCTACAGAGAATTTAATTTACTTCAATGTAAACACCTAAAATTAAATTTCTTCTAAGTGCTCAAATTTTTCAGAGTTTGAGACAAGGTCTCAACTCAGTCATCAAGTTGCCCAGGCTGGATATGAACTTGCAATTCTCCTGCCTCAGCTTCTAAGAGTGTGGGATTACAACTGTCACCACACCTGGCTTTACTGAATTAATATTTTGTACACTGACTCTATTTCAGCTTATATATTGTTTTTTGGTCTTTTTTTTGAGACAGGGTCTTGCTATGCAATTCAGGTTGGCCTTCAGCTCACTTTGTAGCCCACTGGTCTCAAACTCACAATGATCTTCCTGCCTCAGCCTCTCAAGTGTTAGGATTATAGGCATGTGTCACCACACCCAGCTTTAGTTTAGGGCTAAACTGAATAGGGCTTGGGATATAGCTCAGTGGCTCAGCACCTGCCTGGCAAGTGCAAGGTCCTCAGTTTGACTCCCGGTACCTAAATGAATGAATGAATGAATGAATGAATGAATGAATGAATGATTACCTATAAATGCATTTTTTGCTTTGTTTTGTGGTGCTGGAAACCGCAACCAGTACCTCCTATACTCTAAGCACATACTTTATACTACTATGCTACAATCTATCCACAATAGGCTGAATTCTTAAAAAAATTTTTTTCAAATATGAAATAAAAACATTACTAGAAGCATATATTCTCTCAAACACAGTATCTGTTTTCTGGGACTGGTGTCAGATTTTATCTTTATTTACTTCCATTTAAAATTAAAGTAGACTGACTAGAGAATACATAATCATTTCTGTGCACTATATCTGGGGTGATTTAAGGAAAAATATAAAAATCTGATTTCCCAAATTTTTTACATGTTACTTATACATGCTGGCAAGTATTGGGATTCACAAATAAAATCTGGTGTCAAATGAGTTTCTCAAAACCCCATTTTCAATGTTTTTTTTTTTTTTTACATTATAGTCATTTTGAAGTGACTAGCTACACAAAATGGGAGTGGGTTTATCCCATTCATTTGGGATACAATACCCTTTATCTATCTGCAAAGTGACTATGGAAGGACAGAGATCTTAGAGCAACAGTAAACTGCTACCAGAACCAGTGGACTTTTCATTTTATATTATCCAAGGGAATGCAAAGGATCCATTAAGGGAAGTACGGCAGTCAGTGAAAAAGCTCGGTCAAGGGCGTACAGCTCATGGGAAGAGCACTTGCCTAGCAAAGTGAGGGCTTAAATCCTGGTGTAGGGGAGGAAGAGAGAGGCTAAGATAAAAGGCTGGAAAAAGGAATAAAGAACTGGGGACTAGAGAGTAACCTGGAGTTTAGAAATCCACTGCTACTACTGTCTAGATACTTTGGATTGTTAGATGGCTTCTAGCAATCTAGCTAAAAGTTCCTCACTTCACTCTGGAGAATCAGACATTAGTAATAAGTATTCTTTTGGGAACACCACCACCCAAACCTACAATGTTTACGCAAATTCAGGATTTTAGAGATAAAATATTCAACTGAGGCACTCAACACAAGGTAAAAACAGGAACTTACCTTTCGAAGGATATCTTCAGCTAATGTGAGGAACGCCTTTTCAATGTTTATATTTGCTTTTGCACTAGTCTCAAAAAATCTAATACCATGTTCCTTTGCAATCTAAAATGAAGGAAAATAACATAAAATTATCAAATACAGGTTTGCCAACTACTGACTGTAACACAGTACAATGTGACTTATCTAATTTCTGCTTGTCACAGGTTTCTGATTATCATACTAGGTGAAACCTTAAGATTAAAAAAACCACAGACACGAGTGTGATGGTGCAGGTCTATAATCCTAACCCTGGGAAGGCTGTGGCAGGAGAATAAAGAGTTTAAGGCCAACCTGGGCAACATAGCAAGTTTAAGGCTGGCTGGGACTAAATAAATAGTAAGACCTTATCTCAAAGAATTTAAACGTCACTAGAATCACTGATTTTTCCTTTTCAGTATCTTAAACACAACTAAAAATACTACAGCTACAGATTTGGTTCTTGTGACCAATCATCACCAATGATGATGATGACCAATCATCTTGTGACCAATGATCCTGAAATGTCGATTTCACTGGATTAAAAAGTACAGCATGCTCCTGAATGTGTCTGAGATTGTCAGAAGCATGGCCTTGAGTACTACACATGGTCTTTTGCCCACCGCTCTATGGTACTGTCCCCCTGCTCTGTTTCTTGGCCACCAAGACTAAACCCCATGCTCCACTATACTTTTGGTCATGATGTTTCTGCCTAGAAGCCATGTGACCATGGACTGAATTTCTGTAAAACATGAGCCAAATTAAACTGCTCCTTTAAGTTGAGTGTCTGGTATTGCATCCAATGACAGGAAAGCTGATTAATACAGTGCTCCCGTGTATGCTGGATTTGCTCTGAGAAACACTCACTCAGAATGATAAATTTCCAACAAGCATTTAAAAAACCACATTACAATGTCAGTACACTCTATCGGTGCTACTATCAAAACAATCAAATGGCAGTAAATCTTCATTAAAAGGCAGTAAATCATTCAAAGATTTTTACCTGTTCTCCTTTTCCTTTAGGTACAACTCTTTTATCATCCATATCACACTTGTTTCCTAGTAACATTCTTTCCACATCTTCATTGGCATGCTAAAACAGAATAAAATTTTATACATTGCCATAAATTACAGCCTAATACTCTCTAAATATGACTTTCTCAATTTAAGGTCATTTCTGTAACTGAAAAGTTTTAAAGCAATTATCCTAAAACCAGCCCCTGCTTTTAAAAGTCTACCCAAATTTTTAAACTACCCAGCAAGAGATACAATTCCCAAGTCAAATCCATACCAAATAACATATTATTTCTCCCCTTAGAAGAGACTACTTCCTAGACATATTCTGACCAATAAAGAAAATATACATAAAAGGTCTGAAAGCTGAAATTCCTTATGTATATCTAAACCCAAGAAGAATCTGACTTTGCATTTTATAATGTGTATTCCCCTATAAAAGCCTAAATTAAAATTTTATAGTTCTCAGTCTCAAATGCTACATTGCTACTCAACTACATGGCTAGGTTACCAGGAGATTCCACAAAGAAAAATCAGTTAAAAACAAATGGCTGCCCCCATCATAATCCCAATGGCATTTTGGCAAAACTACAAAGATCCATCCTAAAATTCATATAGGATCTAACAGGACCCCTAATAGCCAAAAAGTTAAAAAAAAAAAATTGTTCACTATGTACTTTACACTGATCTTGAACTCACTATATAGCCCAGGCTGACCTCAAATTTATGGCAATCCTGCCTCAGCCTCCAGAGTGCTGAGATTATTATAGACGTGCACCATCATACCCGGCTTCAAAATACAGTTCTTAAATTTAAAAATTACAGGACTGGGATGCAGCCTAGTGGGCAAGCACCAGTACATGCTTAGCCTATGGGAGGCCTTGAGTTTGACTGCCAGCACAAAAATCAAAGATAGTAAATTCACAACTGCAAATCAAAATAGTACAGTATCAGCATAATGATAGACAGACCAATGGAATAGAAAGACCAGAAAGAAACTCCCCCATATATATATGGTAAAGAGATCTTCAACAAAGATGTTAAATTAACAGTCAATGAGGAAAAAAGAGAGTCTTTTCAACAAAGCACACTAAAAAAAAAGTTGTTTACATTGCCAAAAAATAATTAAAAAGTGAATTGTTCCTTTACTTCATGTACAAAACTTAAAATGGTCTAAAATTATAATATTTTTGGAAACAACGGGGGGGGAGTGGTTCATGACACTGACTTTGGCAGTGACTTCCTGCATGATACCAAAAGGAAAGACAGTAAATAAACCAGGTGTGCTGGTGCATGCCTATACTGCCACCCAGCACATTGGAGGCTGAGGCAGAAGGATGCTGAGTTCAAGACCAGCCTAGGATATATAGCAGTGTCAAGGCTACCCTTGACTACACAGTGAGATCCTGTTTCAAAATCAGTAAAGCCAATATAGGGGAAAACATTTAACTTCTTTGTCTATGCAACGAAGTACACTAAAGTAAAAAGGCAACCTATGAAATAGAAATACTTCTAAGTCATATATGCTAAGAGATTAGTATCTACAATATCTAAAGAACTCAAACTCAACAAAAAAAATTTAAAATGAGCAAATAAACATTTCTAATAAGATTTAACAATAAACAATAAACACATGAAAAAATGTTCATAATCTTAACCACAATGATATACCACTTTACACTCATAAAAATGGCCATTAAAAGAAAAAAATCCAGAAAACACTATTAAAAAGAAGATACATATTGGCGGGGATATGGAAAAATTTCACTCCATGTGACCCACAGGAAAGTTTGGCAGTATTTTAACTCAACAAAACAACTTTGAAAAAAAACTTAAACACAGAATTACCAAATGATTCAACAATTCTACTTCTAGGTATATAATGAAAAGAATTTAAAGCAAGGACTCAGATACAAGTACACCAATGTTTATTGCAACACTATTCACCACAGGATGGAAACAATGTAAGTGCCCAAAGATAAATGGATATCAAAACATGACATATACATAAAGTAACATTATTCACCCTTAATAAGGAGATTTTGACATATTATAGATGAAACTTGAAGACTTTATGGTAAAGGAAGTAAGACAGTCATAAAAGAACACACTGTATGACTCCACTCATATGAAGTACCTAGAACAGTGAGAGATTCACAGAGATGGAAAATAAAAGGGTAGCTGCCAGGGCTGAGAGAAAGTGAAAAAGAGTTACTACTTAGTGGATACTGAGTTTCAGTTTAGGAAGTTGAAAACGTTGTTGAGAAGGACAGTGGTGATGGTTGTATTAACAGCAGATGTACTTAATGTCATTGGCTGGGGATGTGGGATGTAGTTCACTGCAAGGCCCTAAGTTGAATTCCCAGTGTGGCCAATGAACAAAACGAACCTGATAACATTTTAAATTAGGTAAGTAATGCATGACTCTTAAAAAAAACTACAGAAGCAGAGACTACAAATGGCAGAGTAGAGACTGGCACCAAAACACAGCTCTCCATGACCTGGAATCAAGACACCTGGTAAACAACTGGGTGAAGAGAAAAAAGATCTCTGGGAATCAGAACCAGCTGACAGGAAAACTAGTAACTACAAAGAAAGCAGAGAAATGCAGCACAGCACAGAGAAAAGGAGGAAACAGTCTGCAAAGCTCACCCAGCTCCTGGGTAGGGTCAGTAACTCCAGGAAGACAATAGATTGGGCCAGAAGTGCTAGCCCCAAGCAAAGTCCATAGTTACTATAAACTATAAAAATAGCATGGGTTATCTACCTGGGAAGCCACAGCCTTTCTCTTCTCTGGAGAATGATACAGAAGGACTCTCTCCAGACGCAAGCACCATGGTGTCAGCCTCCACAACCATCTTTTGGCATTTCCTCCCAATTAAGCAGTTTCAAGTATCCCAAATATGTCCATTTTGTATTGTAAAGAATACCACTGAGGACTTCCGGGAAGACGGTGACCAGGTAAGCAGCAGAGAAAGATCCTCCCTAAGGATTGCCACCCAGACACTGGAATATAGCAACATGAGAAAGACAAGAAGGCGAGAAATGGGTCCCCTGGACCCAGGAAGGATCTGAAATTAGAATTGAAGCCCTCAGAAAGAGCAAACAAGACCTCTCCTGGAGGAAAAGCTCAGAGTCCTGTCACGGTGCAGTTAAAGGAAGAGAAGGAGGAGGAAATCACCTCTCCAAACACACCCTTGGTCTGCTCCCTCATTTCAGCACTTACAGCTTCAGCTTCAGAAGCCCATGCACGTGGGAACCTCCCAACTTGGATGGGGGAGAGCAGAGTTCCAAAAGCTGGTCCAAAACCAAAGCAAAGCATGCACAGCCCTGAAAAAAGGCAGCGGGTGGGGAGTATTGTTGAATCCAGGGTGAGGATGAGAAGTTATAATAGCCACTAAAACAGAATCCCCACTCTACAGCAACCTTTCTAATCAGTGCTTGGAGGCAAGATGGAGTCAAAGCAACCAGTACACAGCCCACCACACCTAGCTCTACACCCACCCCGTGGCTGTGGTCTCCTACCTCTCCACTGTGTGAGCAACCACCAGCAGGGAGCAGCAGAGAGCAGCAGCAGTGACCCCAGGGCCACAGCAATTCCCAGGGATCCAGCCAAAGAACAAACGGGAACTGGAGCACAATAGTAAAAGAGAGCTGCAGATGGAGGTGGACCACACAGCCCTACGCCCTTCTCACTCCAACACCAAGCAGGAAGCACAAGCTGAGTTACCCGGCTTCAGCTCCCACCCTGAACTCCCTCTCTGAAGCACCGAGTCTTGGTGCCCCACATGCTCAACACATGTTCCTGACAGCAACAGGCTGAGTCCAGGGGCTTCAGGACTCACCCTAAACTACTAATATGAGCACCAAGAGGGCCTTCATACTGCTTGCATATGTGAACCTTGTATCAACACAAATTACACAAAAAGCAGCAATTCTGGAGTCCAAGAGACAACAACATACACTCTATACAGCAGACCTGAGAAAATCCTCCAATTCTCTCCTAGAACTAATAACTAAACTTAGTACACACCCTGAACTACCACAGTGAGCACACATGGGGGAGACCTCACACCACTTGTGCCCAGCATCTTAAGTGCACCCAATGCCCAGCTCTAAGGGGTGGGTAATGGCAACACTAGAGACTGAGAGGTGGGAGGAGGCAAAGACTTGGGACTAGGGTACAGACCTGGTTCTCTAGCTGGGTGGGGATAGCCTCCAAAGAGTCATAGGCGGCCTGCAGGGAGACACTAGTGGCCTATGAGGGGACCCTGGGGGCCTTGACACAGGGAGTCAGCAGCCTGAGGGGGGAAGGACTCCCTCCAGGCTATATGAGAACCCTGAAGACCTGGATGGGGCCTCCGGCAGCGCGGCAACAAGGCGGAACCCGGCAGTTCACGGGGGTGACCCCTTGTACTCGACCAGGCCTCCAGACATACTATATTGAGGCAGAGGCTGGCAGTTCACTGGGTAACCCCACAGACTCAACCAGACCCCCGATGGCCTTGAGGGCTTGTCAGTGGGGGCTTGACCATAGTGAACCTGGTTCCCTACCTATATATTACCTTTGAGGATGGGTCCTTTCCACCTACTGCCACAGCAGTTTCTGTACACCATGTTTGTTACAGCATAATTTGAAGCAGCCATGTCTCTTCCCAATGTGAGAGCCCAAGGGAATAAATGAACCAAAAAGTAGTTATTATCAGAGGAAAGATGTATGATTGGGTGGTAGAACAATGGAGATGAGGATGGAAAAAATTAATTGAATGAACCATGATCTGTATAACTGAGTAACAAATGCGAAGATAACATTATGTAATACAGCATCCAGTGCTAATTCCCTACTATCTTCTGTATAATTTTGTATTTCTTGTATTGTTTTTGTGTTGTTCTGGTTTATATGTCTCCATTCTTTTGTCTTTGAAATTAAAAAAAAAAAAAAAAGAAAGACAAATAGCGTGGGTTTTTTTAATTCTGAAAGCAACTCTTTCTACTTGGCAGGCCAGCCTTGGAGAAAAAATACAATAAAGGACCCACCATATTTGAGAGGGTTTAATCACAAGCCATTTGGGGGAAGGAGTTAATTGTTTAAGACTACACAACTACACATCCTTTAGGGTTTCTGGAGTTACCCTATCACAGTGACCAGGTGGAAGATGACAAGAGACAGTCTACAAGAAGGCAAGAGCTAGACACAGAACAACTTCCGCTACCTCCCAAGGAAGTTTCTGCCCTCAAAGGACACAAGGGCCCTGCCATCCATGGTGAAAAACTTAGCCAGCTACCTGTGGATTGCAGAGGGGGTTGAATCTAAAAGTGCTGCCTTGAACCACCACCCCACTGCCTACAACCAGCACAAAACACAGCAGTCTCCTTGTTTTTCTAATCTAACAGCACAAGCAAGACATACCTCAGCTTGGACAGCTGCCACAGGCTGGGGTATATAAACAGAAGGGCCTCCCGAAGTCGGAAGGGGCAGCATACCACACAAACCCACAAGTTGTAAAACTAGGTGGGAAAAGCCATGATTTAGGGTGCACAGAAAGACACAGAAACTGAGAGTTGCCAGAGTGACAGCACACCATTGGCCAAACACACCCAGCGGGAAAGGTGACATAGAATTTAACATCTACACACAGAAATGTGAATGTAAAAACAAAACAGATCTTAGTAGTAGTGACTCATTACCTCTCCCTAATATCTAGTGGATTCTAACACTGCAGACCCTAGAAAAAACCCACTCACTAAAAAACACTGAGGATTATTTTGGGGCTCATTACTATTTTTCTTCTTCACTGGTCTGTTTGGAGTTTGGTAACGTTCTGTCCTTTTCTCCCTTTCCGTTTCTATTTTTCCTTTTTTTTTATTTTTCATTTTTAATGTTTTACTGTTTTTCCTTTTCTGTTACTTATGTCTAGCTGTATTAATTTTCTTTTCTTCAACAGGATCCTTTCTATTCTCCCCCTACTCACTTTCTTTATATTTACTTTTCAAATTTTACTTCTTTCATTCTCCCAACTCCACACTCTTTTCTAGTACAACCATTAGGTTTTAATAATCTTCATTTATTTAGATAATTCTATGCTGCTAATGGTAGCACAGTTGTTGCATTCAGTAAATATTTACTGGGCCAGTACTTGGTTTGTCTTTGTATCTACATTATAAGATCTCTTACTGCCTTTTACGGTATACCTTTGACTCTTACTGTTGCTACAGATATTCCTTGTTTAATGACCTACCTGTTCAATAACTGTTTAGATTTGTGACCAAAGTCCACTCTTCGGAATTATGGTTTTGTTTTTTTTTTTGAGACAGGGTCTCACTGTGTAGTTTAGGCTGGCCTCAAACTTGCAGCAATCCTCTTGCCTCAGCCTCATGAGTGCTGGGATTACAGGCATGTGCCACCACACCCAGTTTTTGTTTTTACAGTTCTGTACCTCTTTATAGAGCTTCAGCGTCTTTTTATACAATACACCTTGTTTATACAGTACAGTAAATTTTGCTGGTTATACTAATTTTATACTGTTATGTATCAAAGTACTGCATTTAAGAGTTAAGCATATAAAAGCACAGTCATATAGTTGGAGTTTCCTTAAACAGTTTTTTTGTTCTGGCTACTGTAATGCACACACTATATATACAATTCCTCATTTAACAACCAGTTCATTTAATCACCTAGTCCCAGGACAAGAACCCAGTCATGAAACAGAATGTATAGCCAGGGTGGTATACCTCAGTTAATTCATTTTTACTGTACTGTACACCAAAATCTGGTATGTCTCTGAGTTATCAACAATACTGTGATTTAGTTCTGGAGAACCAAGTGCTACACTAATTGGTGGCTTCCCTCCCAAATTAATGGAAGTGGTTGGATATTGGGACTGAGATAAAGGCCTGTACTCAGCCACATACAGAGTGCATCACTTTAAGGCAGATACTAACTAAACAGATCTTCATTCTAGAAACAAAGTCACCATAACAGATCTGCAATCTTCTTCACTGCCTCCCAAGTACAATACAGATATGAGAAGACAAGGCAATAAAATACCTCCAAAATCTCCCAACTCCCAAAAGGTGACACATAGAGCATCAGTTGGGAGGACATCAAAAGCCAAACAAGTGAACTATACAAAATGATACAAAAGTAGACAACTCCTCCCCCTCAAAAAAAAAAACACAAACAGTAAGGTGCTCAGCAAGCTCAAAGATGATTAACCAGATAACAGACAATAAAATGAGTGGTGAACTTATATAAGAATTAAAAAAAAAAAGCAGCTACCTCAGCTAAACAGGATGATACAGAATATGAATAACCAAATCAGCAAAAATTCAAGAGTCAATGAGAAGGTACCAAACAGAAACCCAAGAGATTAAAGATGAGAAACAGAAGTGACCAATGTGAGGACAGAGTGTCAAGTATAGAAGACAGGGTTGATGCAGGTGATCATATGCTCAGAGATTCCAAAATACATCACAGCCAAAATCTTAGAAGTCACTAACAGAGACACACTTTCTTTGTTGTTTTTGGTTTTTTAGACAGGGTCTTGCTATGTAGTTCAGACTGGCCTTGAACTCACTATATAGCCCAGGCTGGCCTCAAACTCACAGCATTTCTCTTGCCTCAGCCTCCGGAGTGCTGGGATTACAGGTGTGTACCACCATTCCAGCTCACAAAGACCCTCTTAAAAAGCTGTTATAGAAAAGCAACAATCACTTGTGGTGGACTGACAACCGGTGATCAACTTGTAACACCAAGCTGAACTGAATCAGCATGGTGCTGGGTGTAGAGGCCCACCTGAGGATTATTGCCAGTAGCATAAGTAGTAGAAATGGGGAGAAAAAAAGAGGTGCTGTTAGAAGGCTATTGGTTTTCCTGGAGGAGCTTGTCATGCTGGCTTTCCTGACATGAACTTGGCTGTTCTGTCAGGTAAGTGCTATGCCACTGAGGTACATCCCCAGCCCATGTTCTCATTGTCAAAGAAGCTCAGGACCTTGCTGAGAAAGGACCTGTGTCACTGAGAAAGGTTACAGTTCACTTTGGGGGAGCTCTAGTCCTTACTGTGAGCATCACTTCCTGGCTCTGGAGGGGAAGATGGTGCACTGTTCCATCTCCTAGAGAAGCTTGTTGCCCTGGCTTTCCTGATAAGAACTTGGCTGTTCTCATTGTTGGAGCTCAAGACCTTGCTGTCACTGAGGATGGTTATGTCAGGGGAGCTCTGGTCCTTACTTTGAACATCGCTTCCTAGCTCCAGTGCAGATCCCTCAGCCTGCTGACACAGACCCTTCATCCTGCTGATGCAGATTTTCTAGCTTCTACCATTGACCTTTGGGCCTTCCCAGAATAAATCCACGTAACAATTTGCATGAGGCATTGTCACAGGACCCAGGCCCTCAGCTGGATTCACTGGGTCTTTAGTGTATGGAAAAATTTCCTGAATTCTTTGCATATAACTCTTTGGGTGACTATTATAAAATAATCCTATAAATTATGCATCCTGTATTGTTTTCCTTGCAAACTCTGACTACAACATCACTTATAAAGGTAAACCCATTAGACTTAATCAGACTTTTAAATACAAATCTTAAAGGCCAGTAGAACTAGAATGAAGTTTCATGCCCTAAAAGAAAACAACTTCTAACACAATCTGATATATCCTATAAAACTATCTTTAAAAACAGATGGAGAAATAAGTACCTCAACAAATTCATAACCACTAACCCAGCACTCCCGAAACTTCTTACGAGTACCCTAGAAAGACACTATGAAGCAAACAATGCCCAAGAACTAATGGAATGAATCTCCAGGCAGGGCAGTAAGTTAAGGAGGAGGAAAAAAGAAATCAGCATCAGGAAAATAATGCAATGACAGGAATAAGTCAATAGCTTTTAGTAAGAACTCAATCCAAACAGTCTCAAGTCCATGATTGAAAGGCACAAATTCTGTAATCTCAATCCTCAGGAGGCTGAGGCAGGAAGCCTGCTGGAAGTTCAAGGCCAGCGTAGGCTACAAATTGAGTTCACAAGACCAGACTGGTCTGTACAGTGAGACCCTATCTCAAAAATAAACCCTAAAACACAAAAATTGGCAGAATGGATCAAAAATACAAAATCCAGCAGTATGCTGTATATCAGAAAGACCTTTAATCCAAAAAGAAATTCATAGACTGTCAGAGAATGAAAAATAGTATCTCATGCAACAGGAACCTAAAAATAAGCAGGAGTAGCTATCCTATTTTCGAAGTGGATTTCATGCCAAAAGAGGTGAAGAAGGTCACTACATATTGGTTAAGGGGGAAATTCAACAGGAAGAAATAACAACTATAAATATATATGCACCAAACACTCACACCCAACTTCATAAAACAAAGACTACTGGACATAAAAGATCAGATAAATATTAACAATTTTTGCAGGGGACCTCAACACTCCATGGTTACAAACAGATCAATCAGACTCCCCTCGTCCCCACCAAAAAAAATAATCAACAAAGAAATAGCAGTTCAACCACATCTTCAAACAAAGACTTAATACTGTATATATCTTTTTTT
>PVLD010023245.1:0-19623 GCA_004027595.1 Dinomys branickii | reverse complement strand
TCCTGTCACCCTATCTGTAACTCAGATTCGATTGTACTATTCTTATGCTACTTTGTGTATGTTTGTTAATATCTTTTTTTATTATTATACTTTTAAAATTAAAAAAAAGATTGAGATGCATAGATTATTATAAGCTATTTGTTTTGGCCCTATTTAATGACAGTGGTTCTTATAAGAGGGAGGCAGTATGCTCAGACTCAGTAAATGCAAATGAAACAGTGTAACCAAACAGGTTGGAGTGGTATACTTTAAAGATGGAGGAAGAGGAAGCCAAGGCATGCAACAACCTTTATAAACTACAAAAGTCAGGGAAATGGATTATTCTCTGAAGCAAACACCTTTTTTTAGACTTCTGACCTCCAGAACCATAAGAGAAGAAATTTGTATGTTTTAAATCCACTGAGATTTTGGTAATTTATTATAATAACAATAGGAAATTATAAATATATCATTTACAAAATTGTTTTTCTTATGCCCTTTAAATCAATTAATGGTTGATGTAAATATGATATAGTTTCTTAGGTCTTAAGGCCATTCCCTAAGGCCTAGTGCTCCAGTGGTCCCAGAACCCAGGCCCACTCTCCATGGCTTCAAGCTCCAATACTGATCTCTTGGACCCAGGTCCCCAGGTGACTCAGGACTCATGCTTGCCTAAAACATCAAAACTCCAGTCCAGCCCCCACATATGTAGTTTACAGGTCCAGTCTTCAGAGTCTTAGGGACCAGGCCTGTTCCATAGGCCCAGATGGCAGGTTCATCCCAGTGCCAGCCCACCCTTTAAGACTCAGGCTCAGGACCCAACCTAACACCTGATTGGTCTGCATGAACCCAAGATTTTTAGCAGCCCCCATAAACACAGGCTGAGGGCTTGTCCCTGTATTACTAGGCCCACCTCATTGGATCTCAGTACTAGGGTAGGCCTTGTGAAACTAGACACCAAGCCAGCTCACAGGAAACCCGCTTCAGCAGTCCCACTCATGCATCCTGACAGATGGCACTCCCCATATTTCTGGACAACCTAATTAGTGAGGGGATTTTCCTACTGAAGGAAGTCTGTAAAGACTACCAAAAGTTACTGCTTCAGATGTACAGATACCAAATCTGTCCCATAGGGATCAAAATGATCAGGAGAACATGATACCACTAAAATCAAAACAAACTAACCAAATCATAAAGAAATGAAGATCTACAAACTGCCTGATAAGCAGTTCAAAATTATTATGTCTGAAAGAAAGTCAGTGTGCTCACTTCAACAGCACATATACTAAAGAAAGTCAGTAAACTATAAGAGAATACAAATAGCAACTAAACTAAGGAAAATAATACATGAACAAAGTGAGAAGTTTAATGAAAATAAAACCATTTTAAAAATCCAGTGGAAATTCCAGAGCTAAAGAACACAATGAATGAAATGAAAAATTCCATATAATGCTTCAATAATACAGCCTAGTAGAAGAATCAGTGAACTCAGAGATTTAAAATCAGTCATTTGAAATTAACAAGTCAAAGGAACAACAACAACAAAAAAGCATGAAGGTGTTATGGGACAGCATCAAGTGAACTAATGTATGCGTTATAAGATTTCCATAAGGAGCAGAAAAAGATAAAGGAAGGTTGTTTAAAGAGTGATTGGAAAACATCCCATATCTGAAGAGGTAAATGAACATCCAAATATATGAGGTCTACAGAGCCTCCAAATAGGTTAAATATAAAGGGGTCTTCACTATGGCGCATTATAATCAAATTCTCAGATGTTGAAAAAATGTTGAGAGCCACAATAAAAAAGCAACTCACAACCTTAAGAGGGAGCCATCATAAGACTACCAGTAGATTTCTCAGTAGAAGCCTTGCATGTCAAGAGAGAGGGGGAAGATATGCTAAATATGCTGAAAGGAAAAAACTACCAATCATGAATACTTTATCTGGAAAAGCTGTCCTTCAGAAATGAAGAAGATATAAAAATTTTCTCATGGGAGTTAATCACAGCTAGACCTGCCTCATAAGGAACATTAAAGGAAGTTCTTCAAGTTGAAACTGAAGGACTCTAACTAACATATGAAACTATAAAACTTACTCTAAAAAATACTCTGCTGCTATAATAATGGTGCATAAATTACTTTTAATTCTAGTATAAAAGTTGAAAGATAAAAGTATAGTTACAATAATTTGTTAAAGGGTACACAATATATAAAAGATGTAAATCTTGTCATGAATAACATAAAAAGAGAAGTTAATTTTTTAAATGTAATGTTCTAATTAGCTTAAAATAGACTATTATGATTAAAAGATGGTTTATGTAATCCTCATGGTAACCACAGGGAAAAATCCAGAGTAGGTACATAAAAGATGAGAAAGTAATCAAAGCACACCACTACAAAAATGAATCAACTATCAAAGAAGACATCAAAAGAGAAAGAATAGGGAAAAGGAACTACAAAACAGAAAATAAGATGAAAAATAGCAATGTCTTACATATTGGTAATTACTTTAAATGGACTAAATTTTCTAAGCTAGACATATAGTGGCTGAATGGATAAAGCAACAAGATCCAACAATGTGCTATCCACAAGAAATTTATTTTAGCTATAAGAACACAAATAGGACCAGGAATATAGCTCAGTGGTACAGCACGAGGTCTTGAGTTCAATTCCCAGTAACAACAACAACAAAAAAAAGCAGGCTAAAAAGCGAAGGAATGTTTACAGATACTACTTGCAGATGATAACACAGAGAGAGCAGAGTGATACATACTTACAGACTGTAACTCAAAAACTGTTACAAGAGACAAAAGATTATAATTATAAAGGGATCAAATCAAGATGCTATAACTTTTGGAAATACATATGCACCCAATATCAGGACATCTGACTATAGAAAGCAGATACTGACATAAGAGAAAGGAGAAATAGGTAGCAACACAATAATAGAACATTTCAATATCCTGCTCTCAACAATGGACTAATCAGTGAAATAGAAAATCAATAAAGAAACAACAGAGTTGAATAACAGTCTAGACCAAATGCATCTAATACTCATCTACATAATATCCCATTCAATAACATTAGAATACATGTTTGAGTACACATGGAACATTCTCCAAGATAGATCATGTGTTAGGCCACAAAACAAGTCTAAAGAAATATAACAAGATTGGAAACATTAAGTATTATTATAACCACGTGCCATGAAACTAAAAATTACTGATGAGAGTAATTAGAATATTCACAGATATATAGAAGTGAATACACTTTTGAACAGCCAATGGGTCAAAGAACAAACCAAAGGGAAATTTTAAAAAATACATCGAGCCAAATGAAAATGGAAACACAGCATACACCAAAAGCAGCTCTTAGGAGGGAACTTTGTGCTGATAAATACCTACAGAAAGAAGAAGAGAAAGTTTTTAAGCTATTCCAAAAAACTGAACAGAAGGAAATGTTTCCAAGCTCATTTTAGCAAGTCGTCCTCACTCTGATAACCAAAGTGAGGCAAAGATACTATAAGAAGAATTTACAGGTCAATATCCTTGATGAGCATAGATGCAAGAAAAATTTTCAACAAAATACTTGCAAACAAAATTTAACAGCATACTAAAAGGATCATGTAGATATTCATGTAGAAGTATTTTCTTGAAAGATTGTGATTTTGGCAAAGTCATGTGTCATAGTTCTTGTTATCAGGAAAATATGCATGAATATCCTCCTTAATGGCCTCTTGATAAAGTTTGACATAGATATATTCATATGCGATTCCATTTTTTATTGACCACTTTCACACTTGGCATAATAAATGTGATATCTGAAGGGACTCTTGTCTGTGATTTCTTCTTGTCATGGCATGTTTGTATACAAGACCCTCAAAACCTTATTGTGTTGCTTTGACAAAGTGAATTCATCTCTCTGGTCTTTAGTTTTTTCAGTGAGAAAATGTGGAGAAGTTGGCTCCAATAGTTTTTTAGTCCTCTTGAGCTCTAAAATTAATGAGAATCTTTAAATGTTTAAGTGTAATTTTAATGTTCTTTTATAATTTTTAAATGTATAATTCATGAATTGACATTACCTATATTACCTTTTCCTTTTGACACCTGTCAAATTCACTTTAAAAGCTATATCATACTTCATTTACTTACTAATAAATCTCTTGACTACATGAATGGGCTAAATGAGGATCACACATTATGAATAAATAGGATTTATTCCTAGCATGTAAGAATGGTTCACCATATGCAAATAGTAGTACCACACATTAACAAAATGGAGTACATAACCCATATGATCATCTCAATAGATGCAGAATAAGCATTTGACAAAATTCAATCTGTTTTTATGATAAAAACAACAAATGAGGTGTAGAAGGAATGTACCTAAACTAAATAGTAAAGGCCATATGTGTCAAACTAACAGCTAGCGTCATACTGAACCTTGAAAAGTTAAAAACTTTTCATCTTGTCCTTTATGGTTAGAAATAAGACAGGGATGCCACTCTCACCAATTCTATCCAGTATGGTACTGGAAGTCCCAGCCAGAACAGTTACTCCAGAAAAAGAACTAAAAGACATCCAAATCATGAAGGAAGAAGTAAATTTTTTTCTTTGCAAATGACATGATCTTATACACAGGAAACCCTTAAATGACTCTACACACAAATAATAAAACTGTAAGAACTAATAAGCAACTTCAGTGAAGTGGGAAGATATAAAATCAACTTACAAAAATTAGCCTTTTTTATACACTACCCTTGAACTTTCCAAAAAAGAAACTTAAAACATTCCTTTATAATAATATCAAAAATATTATTCATTTGAGTATTATTATTGTTCCCTATTCCTTTTTTATAGCATCATGATTTTTTTCTTGAGTGCTATATCTAATATCCTCAAAGAGTAAGAGAAGGGAGTGGAATCATAATTATTTTGTCATTTTCTTTTCCATTTGGCCCCAGTGTTCCATATTAGAGCTATTTTTCATACGTCTTTAGCTTTTTGTTTCCATTAAGGAAAAACTGTTTGGAAACTGTTCATGAGTAGATCTTATTGAGTGATGGGCCTCACTGTGTGATTGTATGGTGGAGGAGTGTGTGGGCATTTATGTAGGACCTCCTAGCAGGGTTTTTTTTTTTTCTCCTTAACCTAAGTCAGCTTTTCTAAATACATTTGCTCTAATCTTTTGTGGGACGAAGTTTGGGGATGATAAGCTCACATATTTAGAACTCATCTTGGAAAGGGTTAGATCATTTATCATTGGCAGAACAGACATTTACCTCGTGTTTTTAGTAAGGCATTCTATTACTGTTCTTAGTTATTGCTCGTGTCCCTGAGTTCAGGGGGTCTTTGATTTATCCTCTCCAGAGAGTACCAAGTCTTCCTGTTGTCTGGAGAAGAGGCAGGTGCCAGATGCCATGGTTGAGGTGCAAGAATCAGAGTCTTCTATTTTAAAGGATTTTCTACCTCCGCCTCCAATCTTTAAAATTTCCTGTTCCCTTGTATCCAGAACCTGCAATTCCTGAAATTTTACCTTCTGCTTTTCCAGGGCACTCAGGAATGAACTAGTTTACTTGCTTCAACTTAGATTCCATCACTGTGGGTACTTGGCAGAAAGGATACAACAACCAACTCAGTTGTTTCTTTTCCAAATACTTTTCATATTAAGTTTGGTGGCTATCTCCCCCTTGCTATTTTAATCTTCCCAGCTCTTTTGATCTTGTTGATTTATATCTTTTCTACTTCTTGCATAGTTTATAGAAGGAATTAGATGAATTCTTGTGTTCGTTCGGCTCCTTTCTTTGACACCCTTTTTCTTGGACTTCTATTTCTTGGACTCTGCTTTCATAGCTAGAGTATGGGCTTCTCAAAGGCATGAATCAAGGTTTTTATATCTCTAACATTTGCATAAGGTCTATAGCTGTGATGCTGAACCTTTTAGAGCTTTCAGTGATCAAAACAGGTCATTGTGGCATGTGTGCATAGGTTTGCCACCTCTGGTCTAGAGTATAGTAGGATTATTAAATAAATGAACCTCATTTTTTTATTTTTGCCATACTGAGAACTTGAACCCAGGGCCTTCATACTGATCTACATCTTCAACCTTTTTTTACTTTTTCTTTTGAGATAGTGTCTCACTAAAATGCTCAACTTGATCTTAAACTTGGGGTGCTGCTGCCTAGCCTCCTAGAGTGCTGGGATTACAGACCTGTGCTATCACACCTGGCTAAAATACCATATTTTTATTTTCAATTGTAGACTTATCTAACTTGAAAAATATTACAAACAAAACAGGCTATTCTGGTATTTAAATTGGGAAACTCTTTTATTCTTGGCTCTTGCTTATTCTTTAACCACAGTGCATCTCTTGTAGGGAAAAAAATATATTTTCTCATTGATAAAGCATTTGGCTTTCTATTCAAATTAATGTGCAAAGTAGGGGAAAGTTTGGTATATTTCTAACACAAAGTTGCTGAGATTCTAAAAATAATGCTTACATACCTTCTGTACACTAAATCTACCTTTTTCCTCATGGTCCTGGTATATGTACTATTCTGCATAGCATAAGACCAAGAGCAATAGGATAGAAAGTGGTTATGATATACCATTTCAAAGATTCACTATTGCTGCTTAGAAACACAATCTAAAGGAAAACCTATATACTGTCCCTAAATTAGGTAACTACCATATAACATTAGGAATTCCACTTAAAGCAAGTGCTGATACAAACTTTGTGATTTCCTCACTTTAAATGCTAGGCACTTTCTGACTGTCTTGTTCAATCTGTTTACCTCAGAAGCATTTTGTCTGAATACCGCCAATCCCCTTTGTCTATCTGCAGTACATTCCTTGCTCTATAAAGCTCTCTACTAAATTCTGAATTATGTTGAATTTGAATTGTATTGCTTCTACTTTTCATTTTCTTTCTTTATCCCTGACTCTTGATGTTCACTAACTTGCACTGTGTTTTTGTTATATGTTTGCCTAGCCATCCAACAAATACTTATTGAGTGGTTCTTTACCATAGTTTATTTGTTTCAAAGTGATAGCTATTTGAGTATTCTCTTATTGCATTCTCTTTTCTTTGAGCTCTGTGTTGGCCTGGACTACATTTTTGTTACTACTCTACTCAGTACCTAGCATATGTTAGGCTGTATGTCATGTTCATTGAAAGAATAAATGAATGTATGAATGAAATTTTCTGGAGTCTGTCTTGGTTATTTTTCTTTGGTTGCTGAGACAAAATACCCAATGCCCAAAATGAAGGAAGGAAAGGTTTATTTACCTTATAGTCTGTGGAGGTTTCAGTCCATACTTGGCTGGCTCTGAGGCAGAGTGGCACATGGCAGAGGGCAAACGTTCATGGCAGCAGAGCACAGCAAAAACAACCAGCAAAAGGGAGGAATGGCGGCAAGCAGCGTCTTTTTCTCCCTTACATTCTAAACAGGCTACCCCCACCCAGGGGGCATGTAGCACTTACAGAGTCTCCATGCTCTCCTCCTCCACAGGCTCAGGCCTATACAAAGTAAGCACCCAGGCTTCCTGCTGAGTCACTCAGCCAAACCTCTACACTCGCCAAGTTGACACAATGTATGGACCATAACAATCCACCCCTTGTCAACTTGACAACCAGACATATTTTTTAAACCAGTTTCCACATACAAAGACATTATATTACGTTAGAACCATAACATTTTGCCCCTGAAAGACTCATGCACATCCCTTTATGCAAAAGGCATTTAGTCCATCTGCTAGAGTTGCCAAAAGTCCTAACAGTTTCAGCATTGCTGAAAAATCCAAGTCCCAAGTCTCCTCCCAGATGTGAGGCAAACTCTTTAGTTACAAGCCCCCATGCAAATGAAAAGTTAAACACTTCCAGCATTCAATGGCACAAAATAAACATTACCATTCCAAAAGGTACCAATGGGAATATAGAGCATTGGGACCAAAGCAAGTCCAAAATCCAGCAGGGCTAACATTGTATCTTATAATTCCACATCCAGCATCTCAAGCAACTTGTGGTACATTGTGAGCTCCAAAGGGCTTTCATCAGTCCACCCCTGTGGCACTTCTGGTGGTTACAGCCTCCATGGCTTCTCTCTTAGCCCCACTTTGCTCCCTCTTTGCAGTTATCCTCAGATGATCACAGCCCTGTCTTTTCTAAACTTCTGAGGTCTCCAGTGTACCTTTTACTTCACACTCACAGCTTCACACACTGCCCTCTCGGGCACACTGCCTGGCCTTCGAGGCAGTGTGAAATTTGTGTGGAAGCCTGTTTAACCTCAGAACTCTTGCATTCTCCATGCACCTAAAGCCAGGGTGGTGTGGATGATGTCAAGGTCTATTGCCACCTGGAGCAGTAGCCAAACTTTCTTCTGTCTTGGCCTTAGGGGTCGAGTGCCTGGATTGCTGGGCACTCTGAATCCAATTCTGAGGAACAAATTCTCTATGCTGCTTCTATTCTGGAACCTGGTGCAACTGCTGCCACCGTTCTGGAACATGGCGCTCTTTCACTTCCTCCTCAAGGCAAGCTCTCTCACCTTTACAGTTTTGAGGCTGCAAAGAGTGGAGACTTGCTGCTTCTTGTGATACCTTTGTGCCATCTTTTCCATTCTCTTGTTCCTTCTCAGCAGTAGAGATCTCAGCTCTATCTTTGCAGTCCACAACTTTACTGGAGCTTCCTTTCTGGCCAAACTCACATTTTAAATCATCCTACTGGGCTCTTTGCTCTTGAGTCTCAATATAAATCTGGCTAAAAGCACCCAACAATAGCCATGCCACTTCCCCAACATTTGACTTCCTTGAAATTTCTTTTGCCAGATTAATTGGTTCACTGCTGCCCTTAATCTCAGTCTTAGGCAGTCTGTGGACACGAGAAAAATGCAGACAAACTTTCTGCCAAGCCATAACATACATCATCTGGAGTGCAACAACCAGTGAAGTCCTTCCCGACAGAAATCTCCCGAATCTGGTCTTTACTGGCAGGATTTCTACCTGCCTTCTGGTTTTCTAAACTCAGACCAGAATCTCGCAAACAGAACAGCTGAAGACATTTTAGCACATCTCTTTCAGGTAACATCTCCAAACCTTTCCAAAATCTTCCCACAAGCCATTTCCAAAGGCTTTTGAACCACATGGTCAGGTATAGTAACAGCAATGACCCCACTCCACTGGTACAAAATTCTGTCTTGTTTACTTTTCTTTGGTTGCTGAGACAAAATACCGAATGCCCAAAATGAAGGAAGGAAAGGTTTATTTAGGTTATAGTTTGTGGAGGTTTCGGTCCATACTTGGCTGGTTCAGAGGCAGAGTGGCACATGGCAGAGGGCAAACGTTCATGGCAGCAGAGTACAGCAAAAATAACCAGCAAAAGGGGGAATGGCAGGTAAGCAGCCTCTTTCTCTCCCTTACATTGTAAACAGGCTAACCCCACCCAGGGAGCATGTAGCTCTCACACAATCTCCATGCCCTCCTCTTCCACAAGCTTAGGATGTATACAAAGTAAGCACCCTGGCTTCCTTTTGAGTCACTCAGCCAAACCTCTAGACTCTGCAAGTTGACCCAATGTATCAACCATAACATAGTCATAAAGAACCAAAGTTGATAATGTTGGGCTAGGGATGTAAGTCAGTGGTAGATCACTTGCCTGGCATTCAAAATGACTTGGGTTTGATCCACAGTACCGAAAAAAAAAGAAGGAAAAGAAAATTAGTAATCTCGCCATATACCATCAGTACTTTGCTGGATTGTCTTACAGATTTTTTTTTTCTGTTCTTAAGACTGAATACCTGGATCTTGCTTCAAGTTTGCTGATTGTTTTTTTCTACTCTCTGCTTAAACTTTCTGTTGAATCCCTCTAGCAAAGTTTTTATTTTTATTGTTATGCTTTTCAACTCCACGGTTTCTGTATGGATCTTTTTATAAATTCCACTTCTTTATTGGTATTCTTTATTTGATGAATCACTGTTATCATACTTGAATTCTTTAAATGTAATTTCCTTTAATTCTTTGAACATATTTGTAATAGCCAATTTAAAGTCTGCCTACTGAATCCAACAACTGAATCCCCTGAGTGACAATTTTAACTGGCTGCTTTTATTCTGCCCTGTTCTCCCCACCAACACCCATGTGTTTTTGTTGATTACTCAAAATTTAAGATAATATATTTTAACAATTATTAACTGAGATCCTCCCAAAGGTAGTTGTTACTTTTGCTTATTTTATTTTATTTTCATATTGTTGTTTAGTGCTTAGCCTGAACTGTGTAGTCTGTCCTTCCTGCAGTATGTGGCCACAAAATCTCAGCTAGGGTTTTGTTTTGTTTTGTTTTAAATTCTTGTTCTTGTTTTTAAGCCTGGCTTCCTAGGGGAGTCCCCTATGTCAGCGTAACTTAGTGAGTGTTTAGCCAGTAATTGGCCAATGTTCCTTAAATACTTCAAGCGAGTCAGCTTTCCATCTTTTGCTAAGGAAAATCTGTATATAGACTGGGACATGCATTAAAAGTTGTAGCAGTTTTAAAGTTTGCCTTGACTTTCACATTCTGCCTGTGCATAGTCAGCAAGGAGTAGGAAGCAAATAGGACCTTTGGTTTCTGTTGAACAGGCACCAGCCCTGCACATGCGCACAGCCTTCTAGAAGACCCAAAGTATATCAGAGCTTAGCTCTCTATGATTGCCTCATATTTCAGATCTTCAATTTGCATGTTTGGCTGATGTCTTGTTTGCCTCAACCAGTATTGCATTTTTAAGTAGCTGTGATGTTTATTTGCTAATGATTTCTATAGTTTTCAACAATGCCCCTGACAATGGAACTTTCCCCATAGTCTGCTTCCTTCAGTGGCAGTGTCCACAAAGTTACAAGGCCACAGAATTATGGTGGGTGATGGACGCATCCCCAACTTAAAATGCTACAGACCCTGATGGCCTTATGTGGTATCAGTAGGGGAGCCCTTACTATGCCATGCTAGAAGTCTCGCCCCACCAGGGGTTTTCAGTGTATTTTTATAGCCATTTACAGTTTCATAGCTTTTCATTTAGTATAAGGATTTTCTCATGTCCTCAGTTATTCATTATAAATAATTTCTGATGACTGTGTCATCTCATCATATAAATGTGTCATAATTAACTTAGTGATTCCCTTATTATTGTACTTTAGATAATTATTTGTAGAATATGTCTAGCTTCCCAACAAGCTTGAAATGCAGTGAGGCTGGGACTGTTTTATTTACTACTTAATCCTCAGTGCCTGATACAAAAGTTTTGTTAAATTTTATCTCCCCATTTGTAAAAATTTCACAAGTTAATACTTTGAGAGGTATATCTTGCTGCCAAGGCTTTATGCAGATTTCAGATTATTTCCTAAGAATGAAGTTCCAGAAATGGAATTGCTTAGACAAATGATGTAGACATTTCTAAATCTCTTGATGAAAGTTGCCAGATTGATTTCTAGAAAATAGTTTAGCAGCAAAAGGTATCCCAATTTGTGACATTGTGCATTTGACAACATTGAAAGTGCTAATTACTTAAGTTTTTGTTTACCTAATGGGCAAAAGTGTTAATTCCTTGAACTACTTTGTGTTTTTTAGTGACCAATGAAATATTCATCTTCCTCATGTTTAAGTTTTTTTGTATACCTTCTATAAGTTGACCGTGTGTTCCCCCATTTTCCTTAGTTGCCTAGTGTTTTTTGCTGACTTATATAAACTTTATCTAATCTGTTATCATTGTTTTTAATATACTTTTCAATTTTTCTTTTTAATTTGTTCCTAATAAGTTTGGATAGTCACAAAACTAAATATCATGTAGAAGTTTATATATGATATGATTGGATTCCACAGCTGGTCTATTAAAGAATGAAGGGAATCAGAAAAAGTATATGTGTTTCTCTTTATCCTTTTCATGTAAAGCTTCAACATATGTTATGTATTTAATCCTTTGATATTGGAACATCCTTTTCTTTGAATGAGTCTGAAGGATTAGAAATCTGCTGTATGTCTTTTGTATATCTCATTCAAAATGCATCATGAATGACTTCAGTTTGGATTTCTTTTTTAAAAATTAATTAATTTGCACATATTTCTTACCTTAAATATGATTATAGCCTTCACAACTTCTGATTTAATATCAATAAATCCTTCGAAGTTAATATTTAATGTAACAACCATTGTTGATTTCCCTGTCACCTTGTCTGTAACTCAGTTTTGATTGTACTATTCTTATGCTACTTTGTGTCTGTTTGTTAATATGTTTTTGTTCTTTTACTTTTAAAATAGAAGTGAAAAATAATAATAATATCAATAAATCTTTTTAAAATATATTTTTAAATGTTTAATTGACACAATTGTACATATTTATGGGTACTGTGTGATATTTCAATATAAGTACACAATATATAGTGATCAAATCAGGGTAATGGTATACCAGTCATTTTAAACATTTATCATTTGCATTCAGAGTATTAAAGATCTTCATTGCTTATTATTGTGAAATACATCATTAATTTTTGTCAACCACATTAACCATCCTCTCTCCTGCCCCCTTTTTTCCCGACCCCTTTTGTCTTCTGGTCACCCCCCTGGTTTAGCTTCCATAGATAAGCAAGAATATGCATTTTTCTTGCTCTGCCTGACTTACTTCACTTGATATCCTCAGTTTCAATTTGATCTCTTTGAAGTGGAGTGATAATAAGTGGTAATCTTAAGTACAGAGCCCTCTCAGGTGTTTTACACTCCCTCAATCTTTTGTAGTTTTGTCACCCATATTTAATACAAAGTCACTTTTATGTGGATTTTGCAGTCTGTTCCTTTTTCTGTGCTCATTTTTATGTGTATGCAATATATAATTAAGAATTATAGTACCACCTACACAACTAGCATAAAGAGAAACACATTTAGGAACAAACATAAATAACTCTTGGTACATAGACAGTTTAATTTGTGGGTCCATGAGCAGGTAGGTGTACTACTGTGTAAGTAGTTAGCATTGAGCAACCAGGGTGCTGTAAGCATTCACTAGGATTCAGTCTGAAATTTGTTAAGTCGGGTGGATTAAAAGAGCTTCTTCAGTTTATCAGTATTTTCCTTTGTTACTTATGTGATTAAGGAGGGGGTTCGTAGAAAATGTTTCTAGGCAATAAGAAGGGAATAAGAGGAAGAGGAGGAGAGATGTGAGAAAGGGTAATAAGGGGAATGGTTATGGTCAAAATGTTATAAAAATGCCACATGGAAACCCAGTATCTTACATAACTACATAATTAACAAGCACTAATAAATATATTTTAGAAGAAAAAAATCCTTGTAGGGGCAGGGGAGAACAATTGAGGGGGGTGATGATCAAAGTAAGTTGCATACATGTATGAAAATGTCACAGTGAAACCCCCAAAAGAAGAAAAGTGTTCTTCCTTTCCTGGGTGTCATGTGAAAATTCACCTACATTTCTTCTCTTTTGGTTCTGATTTATTAACTCTTTGATTCAACTGAGATTTACATTGTTTTTCAGGATGAAGTAAGGATCTAAATAGGTTTTTCGACTTTTAAATAATGTGCCAGGTTTTTTTCCCAGTATAGTGCTTTCTTCAGAGATACAGATCAAGAATATGGATTCTAGTTTTCAGCAATTAGAATAGAGGTTGAATAGGCCTGGGTCTGAGGAATGGCAGATCATTCTCACTTCTTGGAATTATGGCAGGTAAAGCATAGAAGAGAATTTCGTGCACACATGAAGGAACAGACCTAAGTAAGAAGTGGAATTTCTCAAGGAACCCTTTATAGAACCCAGGCCCTTCTCCAAATGGAAATCTGAAGGCATAGCTTGACTCTCTTTGAATAACAGTGGGTAAAGAAGTTTGTTAAACAATTTTTTTCCTTTGATACTGGGAATCGAACTCAGGACCTTGGGCTTTCAAGGAAGGAGCTGTGTCACTGAGCTATATGCCCATCCCTTAAGTAACTTAATAAATATTACTGTATAGTTTATTAATGAAGAGTATACCAACAAGAAAGTAAGCAAAGTTCTACAGAACTGTTGAACTTAAAAAACATGAATTGCCCTTGTCAGTTCTACCAGGTTCAGATGGGAAATTCATAATTTCTCAGTCTTTTTAATTACGGTGTTTTTCATGTAAAACTTTCTCTGAAATGAATGGACTTCGTTCAGTATTGCTTTTGCCTGAGCCATACTATTAGCTCAGTGAGTGAAATATTGGGTAAAACAGCATTTAAATCTGTGAATGATCCCCATGTGAGATTAATACAAAGAACTTCATGTGAAACAAAAGTTACCAATGGATTTGTATTTTGCAGTGGTTCTATTTCATCAGATATTTCATCAGATATTTATGTCGGGCTTCAGTTTTAAAATGTTTTATCTTTAAATGACCATTACTAAGTTTTACTTTCAAAATATTATTTGGTGTTGATGGGTTCTGTTTACTCTTAACATTTATTTATATTAAAAGTCACTTCAGAATGAATCACTCAGCTTCATATTAAAACACACAATCACTTTTCTGGAAAGTTCTAATTTTAAGCCCCCCTCACTTTTAAGTTGTTGAGGGTTCTTCCTAGAAAGTGTATGCAGAGCATATGCAGCCATGTGTCCCCAAGTTTTCAGACCACCTGGAGTTACCTGTGGGTGCCATGTACTCTAAAACTTGAGATGGCTTTATGATCTATTGGCAGATCTAAATTGGGAGTCTTGTGTCTTTTGCCTTATTTTTTTCATTTCTAAATAGAAGAGAAAATGAACTGGAGAAAGAATGTATTGAAGGTTGTGACATTTTCCATAAATCTGAGAAGTATTGACATTTCTGAGAAGAATGTGACTATAAATAATCTTACTGCCTTGTTTTTTGTTTAGGCTCATGTTTCTTCAGAATTTGAGGAAAATGGCATTTATAATAGGTTGATGGTTTCCGTAGATATGATTTTATTATTCATGTGTTCAGAAACATGACTTGAAGTAATTAGAAAGGTAGCATTGCATTGTGTCTCAAAATGTATGTCGTTAAGCTTTTAATTATTTACCGAGCCTGCTAATGCTTGGTACATTAAAATAAGAAGTCTTACGAAAAGAGTAGAATGGCCCTGATCTCAATTGCTCCCTTCTACCCACACACACTGCATTGCTGACTGCTCCTTTTGACTCCAAGGTGATTTCTCAATTTGATATGTTAAGTTCTAACATTTTACTGTATGTCAGGATATGTCCAGAATATGAGTGAATTTATCTTGTAAATGTAGAAATGTATCATACCGTTTTATTTACTTAGATATCAGATAGAGACTTCACAAATATTAAATATTTGAGTATTTGAATTTGATTGTGTGTGTGAGAGAGAGACAGACAGACAGACAGACACTCTTAACTAGCCTACAAGCAAGATAAAAAATGCCTCCTGGTCAGAAGCCAGAGGGAAACCTATGACAACCTGGTTTGGAATACACCTGTGCTGAAATATTTGCCTCTAATTTCTGTTTCATGTGGCTGATCTTAAACATTGTGCAGTATTTCATTTTTACATTTTGGTACAACTTTTAATTCTCGACCATTTTGCTCAGAAGTTATTCTCATTTGGTAAAAACTAATATATTTTATTAGGTATTAGTACACAGAAGTTTGTACAAGAGAATAACTTTCTGGTTTTGACTGTGGGACTCTAAATTATGAGCCTAAATGATGGCCGTTGTGCATAGTAATAACGAGGAAGAGAGCCGTCAATATCAACAGTGTGTAGGATTTGTCCCAACTGTGAGTGTTTGAGCCCAGGGTCAAAGGTATGCTGCATCACATATATTACATAGAGTGGCTTTTAGAAATTTACTGAAGCTTTTGCTTCCACATCAGCCAAGCAGGAGGATGGAATAGACAATAGGACATATCTACTGTAATTATCTCAGGCAGGTAGCTAGATTTTTGAAAGATGTTTTGATCTTCTCACCCAGTTAGATTTTCACTTGAAATTTCCTAACTCTACTTGCATGTTCTTATTTGTTCATTTTCAAAAGTGAAGTCCGTTAGTATTCAAACATATTAGTTTATAGCACTCATTACAGCAGTCAGTTGTGCTGTCTGTGTATATGCCTTCTATCTTCTGTAACTGGGATCTGTGTTATATATATATTTATTCAGTGTCTAAGGTATACGAAAAAGTTCCAACTTGCTGAAAAAGAAATCGAAGTAAGCTTTTGAAAATGTTAACTGCACCTAGGAGCCTGGCTCGGTGGATCACTTGCCTAGAAGGCAGAGGCCCTGGGTTCCATCCCCAGCACCAAGAAAAAAGGGGATAGGAGAGAAAGTGTTAATGAACTTCAGCTGGAAATATGCGTAGAAAAATCTGTTTGAAAGACCACTTATAGTGGGAAGTTAATTGAGTACATTTTTTGATATTACCAAAATTTGTATGAGCACTGAAACTTCAATTACATTTTCATCCTAGGTTACATCTCTGCTCCTCTTGAGGTTGGGGGTCCTATATTATTCTTTATTGTAATAGCAATAGGCCTCTGTTTGGTAGGCAATCAAATATTTGTTAGTGTTAATTCTGCCTGGTGAAACTAAAACAGCAGAGACAATTGGAAAATACTTTCTATCTTTTTGTTTTCTCTCCACCCCAGCCCATTATTTTTTTCAGTGTAAAATCTGAATAATGAACTTTTAGTAGTGTTCTCTGTATCACTGCACAGGACAGTACAGCTATGTTCTTGAATTTAAGATCTTAAAAGGTATCTAGTATTCCTAAAGAGTAGCAAATTATGCTAGTTGTGAAGAATGAATTGCACATTATAAATTTTACACATTATAAATTATTAATAATTTATGTGTTCATAGTAATTTAAAGTTCAGTGCTTTCACACTCATATATGATCTTCATGTCAGCTGTATGAGGTAAGTTGGTAAGTTGCTTTTTCTATTCTGTTTTACAAATGAAGAAAACAGGTTTTATGAGAAAACATGACTGGTCCAAAGTTGCAGAATTAGATTATGTAATTGTATCCCAGACAGTGTATGTAAAAATTTTTACTTAATACATTTTCTCCATTGTAAGGTCTCCAACTTTGTCTTAGAATCCTAGAGTTCTAGAGCCAGGAAATTGAAGTTGATACATGTAGGAAAAAAATTCCATATTGAATGGCAGATCAGTATCAATTGTAGCTACTGAGACTTGGGAGTTGTGACCTTAGGGGAGATGTCCCAGACTTTGGGCAGGGAATGCTCTGATTAGCCATGCCTAAAGTGGACATGGGGCAACCTATGAATGACAGATATGTGGCAGTCTAAGTAAACATAATCTGGCCTTTCTAAGTACCTGAGAGTATTTTTTAATAGATTCTGTTCTGAGATACATACACTTGAAATCATTGTGGCTGATTTCTAGGAATCTGTATGTATCAATGAGAATTTGAACTTTGCTGTATGAAGCAGAAAACCCAAGTAATAGTGGCTTAAATAAATTTGAGGGCCAGAGATAGAGTTCAGTGCCACAGTGCCTGCCTGGCAAGTGGGAGGTCCTGAGTTCAATTCCCAGTATAAATAAATACATAAATGAATATTTATTTATTTGAGTTCTTTTTCTCATTAAATGAGAGTTCCAAAGTTAAGCATTCTAGGGCTGGTAGAAAACCTGCAAGATACCATTAGGAATGTTAAGTACCTTACAACCTTCTTCTTAGCCATCTTGACTGAGACTTCTGGTTACAAAACAGCTACAAAGGCTGTAGTTAATGCATTTGTGATCCAGGCAGGTTGGCATACTGGGAAGTGCAAAATTGTACCTGCCACCTTTAAAGATCTTTGCTGTGAACCACATCCAGTGAAATACACTTTTATCTCATTGACCAAACTGTATCATGTGACTACCTTATGTACTGAAAAACTGCAAAACGTATTTTTGCTTGAGTACATTGGAACCTGACAAATAGGGCTTCTATTGCAAGAAAGAAGGGAGCATTAATGTTGGGTGGATGTTATAATCTTTGCTACATGTACCCCTTTTAATTAATTTAATTGAATATGGAGTAGCTGTCTAACCCACATTCAGTCATCTTCCTATATGAAGAACATGCCCACCCCTTTTTAAAATGAAAACACTTCCAAAGTGTTATCTAGTTGTTACGTCCAGTTTTAAACTCTCAATCTCTTGCTGTTGTGCAGGCCTGGTAGGTTTTTTTATGGTGTCTTGTGGTCTATTGTCCCACAAATTGTCCCTTCCTCCATTATTACATAGGTAGAAAAAGAATAGCATAACTATTTATGGAAGGTCCTAACCCCAAAAGGGGAAGATTGAGAAACGTGGCAGCTATCAAATTCTTCTGGGCAGGAAAAGCAGGCTCCCTGCCCTGGATTCTTGAATGACCTGTCTAACAACCACTGGTTCTGTTTTCTGGGAAGATTTCCTTTGCCTGAGGAGCCCTAGCATCTTTGGAGAGCTCTGTGTTGAGTCAGAAATTACACTGAGGGACTGGAGACAGGGCCCTTATGTAGCATGCACAAAGCCTTGGGTTCCATCCAGAAAAAAAACATGAAGTGGAGGAGGAGCAAGAGGAGGAAGAAGAAGAGGAGGAAGAAGAAGAAGAAAAGAAAAGGAAAGAGGAAACTGTGGTTTCCTACTGATTGGGACACCCAAACACAGTGAGGATAGTTGAGTCCTGAGATGTCGGGGGCCAGTGGCACCTAACTGCTAAACGCAGAGCCGCCACGGTTACGGAAATGGACAGCAAAGTCAAAGCAACAGTCAGGATGCTCTGAGGAATAGAGGGATATTTCTTTTGCCTGGAAACAAACCCCTGACCATTCTTTGCAGACTTCATTATTGTCCTTCATTCTCTGTGTCCCCTTCTGAAGTGCTGGGAAGTGTAGAGGGGTGGCATGCTTTTCTTGGGGACTGGACAGCTTCATAGCTAGTGTTGTATTTACAGTAATTCATTTAGGTCATGAATTATTTTCGAGATTAATAGTTGTTGGATGCTATAGAGGAGTGTTAGGGTTTCCACGACCATATTCTTTCCTCCAAAACGTATAGAATTTTATTTATCTTTGTGCTTTTAGTAAACGTCTGTGCAAGAGAAGCCACATCTAAACATACTTTCTGAGCCTGAAAATTCTTTTTCTTACTGGCCTCTGTGCTCTGCCCTTTGTTTTGCTTTCAACTGATAGCCAGTTGCCTTGAGGTAGTCAACACCCCTAATCTGATTTTTACTGGCTGTTTTTCTTACTTGTCCTGAAGAGAAGTTTTAAAACAGCTTGGAGCTGTGATCTCATCTCCAGATATGACAGCTATTCTCTGAGTTACTGCTTGTAATACCTCCCTTTGAGCGTACAAATGCTTGATGTTTGCAGCCCTCCAAAGCTTGAAATTATACCTTTCTCAATCAGTTTAGACTGATGGCTTCAGAGAGAGACAGGGTAACTCTAATTTGGTTTGATCTCTTATGGGACATGGCTTAAAAGCTGCAAGAGGAAGCCATCAGTGATCCATATTCTGAAATTTCACCATATTTCTATAGAATATAGACTCACTTGACATGTGGTATTACCAAATGTTTTGCCACCACCTAACAAGAGTAACTGGCCTCAAGTGTCGCCATAAATTAGCTAGAATCTGATGTCGTCAGTTCTTTTTTTTTTTTTTTTGAGACAGGGTCTCAC
>PVLD010023244.1:0-27785 GCA_004027595.1 Dinomys branickii | reverse complement strand
CCCAGAAAGCAACTTGGTCAAGCGATGGCCGTGACTCACCCAGACGGCTGACACTGACAGAAGATCTAAGAGGCTCTATGCATCGTTCCAAGGTAAATCCTGAGGAGACTTAACTGACCTTGATAGATAGCAAGACATTAATTAATACAGGTCTCACTTTACCTTGGTCTTGAACATCCAGCAGAAAAGTATAACCACAAGAAAGGAAATTGTCTGCAGAATCCTCCAAACACCTTCTCCAGCTTCAACTGATCACCCATTGCCTGCAACTACAAACACCAAAGGAGGAGATGTATGGATAAGCTGAAGCTGGAGATTGATCACACATGCAGGGCTGGAGCAAAGCTGGTGCGAAGAACAAACAGCTCCTGGGGCAAGCCACGTGAACAAGCTGCTCCAGTGCAGAGAACACCAGGTGCTCAAGGCAATCCAAGCGATGGGTTGCTAGGGAAAGGCGTATCACGTGGCACCAACCTGCCAAATGTATAAATGCGCTGCAGTGGTTGAGCAGTTACTTTCCTCTCACCTGGAGAGAGGGCATCACCGGATCTCAGCTTTCTGTCTCTTATCTTTATTTCTCCATTCTCTCGTCATTTTCTGCCCCCCTCAAACTTGGAGAGCTCTGCTAGATACAGTAGACACCTAAAGTTAAAGGAGGAAAAGTTTATTTGGCTCAGAGGTTGCAGAGGTTTCAGTCCACAGTTGGCTGGCTCCAAGGCAGGGTGGCATGGCAGAAGGGCATGGTAGGGGAAAAACAGCTCAGGTTGGGTACAAGGCAGCAAAGCAGCAAAGTAATGAAGCCTCAAGCAAAAAGTGAGAATAGCACCCCTCTTTCTGTCCCTTATGTTCTATCCAGGCTACATGCCCTTAGGGCAGGTAGTACTCACCCAGGTGGGTCTTCCTGTTATCCACACCCAGAACTGTGCAAACCAATCAGTAGACTAATCTAGTCCCACACACTCTTAATCCCAGCATCACACAATCTAGATCTAGCCACCTCTGAAAGGCCCACCTATGATTGCAAGAGGCTTTGGGAGGGACATCTAGACACAAGCCATAGCAGCATAGTTGATAGGTACATTTATTTAGCTTTTGTATATCTAAAACTATTTTTAACCCATTGTCAAAATTGGTGGGAGTTCTGGCTGGTATAGGATTCTATATTGAAAATCATTTCCCTTGGAATTTGAAAGCAATGCCTTATCATCTTCTTCTCTTGAAACACACGATTTCCCAGAACTCCACTGCTTATCTCTCATTCTCGTGTTATTAAATCTACTACTATTCTGTTTTTAGTATCAGGAGTCCAACTCAAGACCTGTGCTTGCCAGGCAGGTGCTGTGCTGCTGAGCTATATCCCCTGGCCCCTCTACTGCAATTCTGATACATGTTCTTTTTTCTCTGTTTTAGTTTGCAAAAACTCTTGTTGCTCACTTAATTTCCAGATCAACTCTCAAAGTCCTTACATTTTCTCTCATATTTTTTGTCTCTGCTGTTTTGCTCTATTTTCTGGGCAGCTTCTTCTGTTTTCTTTTACAAAATTTCTGTTGGAACTTGAACTTCAGTAATTATTTTTTGCAGTGCTGGGGACTAACCCTGGGATGTTGTACATGCTAGGCACTCCCCCCCCTTGAGCTCTACCCTCAGCCTAATAAGCATATTTTAATTTCTAAGAATTCTTTCCTGTTCTCTGATTGCTCTTTTTACACAGTATTCTGTTCTTGTTTTATGGATACAATATTTCTTTCAGTTTTCTGAATGTACTAACTAAAATGTTTTCACATGTGCACTGCATTTCCTAGTGTTTGAAGTACATTTTTTTTTCTGTGCTCATCTTGCTCATGCTTGTTTTTCAAGTTGAAGGTTTTCTTCTCATTTCTGATGATCCTCACTGGTGGGCTTGTATCCAATAAAGGATGGCTAGAAAGCTATTTTGGATTGATATCATGTGCTGTTGAGCAGATGGGTCTGTCTCACTGCCACGGCTGTCCTGTGTGCCATGCGAGACTATGGAGAATGGTTCACAGCCCCACAGGCCAGAATGAAGGAGAAACTGTCCAGGGCTGGTCATTATCTTGCTGGAGCCCTAGCACCCCATGGATTTCATACTCTGTTTCTTCTTTCTTTTTCTTCTTTTCTCTTCTCTTCTTTCCTCTTGCTCTCTCCCTCTCGACCTCTTCTTCTGGATCACAGGTGTGCACCACCAAGGCTGGCCTGTGCACCCAGGTGGCCTCTCCAAGCCTCATTCCCTACAACTGTCCGGCCACATGGGCCTTCTTTATTGGTCCCCAACTCGTTGGGCACAGCCCCTCCTGGGGACCTTGAACTTGCTCGAAATGTTCTTCCTCAAACCTCCACAAGGGCGAGTGCCAGAGGGCAAAGGTGGTGGGAGGTGGGTATCTGGAGTCCTTCGCTGTGTCAGTCATGCTGTACTTATCTGGACATGCAGCAGGAATCATTCCCCCAACAATGGTACTCTGCTGTCTCACTCGGTACTGTACACTCAGAGCCTGGCTCAGTGCCTGGCACATGCAGGTGTTCAATAAATGGGATGCCCATGTCAATCTGGAAGCCTCCTTTGTTAAGCATACCGCGGGCACGAGACGCCCTGGGTGCATCGGGTGCTAACTGCTATCAGGGTACGTTGCTTTAACAAGCACTTCTGTCCCAAGCACCCTATTGGCCCAAACTCTTCTTGCACTCAAGATTTCCCGGAAACAGAACGACTGGACACTAGCTCCAAGTTACCCCTTCCGGAAGGTGACCTGAGGAGTCTTGTCTCCCAAACTATGCCTCACAAGCCATGCCGAGCCCTGCGTTCTCTGCCATCTAACTGCCCATCCGTACACCTCCATCGAACCACCTGCTCAAGGTGACAAGACAGGTCGCACCCGCTTCCCACGCCCGAGTTCCGCGAGAGCAGCTTGTTCCTGTCCCTGGGGTAGTGTGGCGCCTGGCAGGCTCGCGTAAAAGATGTTATTGCTGTGCCCCTTAAGGCAAGTCCCGGGCTCGAATCACGCTGGGCTCCGCGGCAGGCGGCTTCGCTGCTGCCACCGAAGGTGGTGATGGTGACAAAATGCCCAGGTATCACGGCGCGCGTGGTAGCATTGTAGGTGCACAGCAGGTCGGCCGCTCGATAGGCTGCGCACACAGCCACCCCGAGCTGAGGCCTCCGCGTTCCCTACCGACCGCGAGGGCGCATTAATCCTTAACATTCAAATTCCGCCCACTAAACCAGCTTCTGGTTGGCCAAACCGCCCCTGATCCCCAAATGACGGCCAACGGGAACCAATCGGCTGCCGGAGAGGGGTCCGCCCCCTTTTCCCTCGCCCAAACAGACAGGAACTCTCGCCAATGGAGAGCTCCTCCGCTAAGACCCCGGCCCAGCCCGGCCGCGACAGCCAATGGAGAGATCTCTCGCGG
The DNA here is from genome assembly GCA_004027595.1 of Dinomys branickii. Classification (NCBI taxonomy): domain Eukaryota; kingdom Metazoa; phylum Chordata; class Mammalia; order Rodentia; family Dinomyidae; genus Dinomys; species Dinomys branickii. The sequence continues at coordinate 24,362 of PVLD010023244.1, read as the reverse complement.
CGGCGCCGAAGGCGGGGCGCGGGCGCGCAGGTGCAGCAGCACGCAGGCTGGCCGGGAGGGCGGGGCGCGACGTCGGCCGTGCGGGGTCCCGGCATCGGCGGCGCGCGCGCTCCCTCCTCTCGGAGAGAGGGCTGTGGTAAAAGCCGTCCGGAAAATGGCCGCCGCCGCCGCCGCCGCGCCGAGCGGAGGAGGAGGAGGAGGCGAGGAGGAGAGACTGTGAGTGGGACCGCCGCGGCCGCGGGCGGGGATCCTTGCCGGGGGGCGGGGGACAGGGGCGGGACGTGGCGCGGGAGGGGCCCGCGGGGTCGGGCGACAAGGCTGGCGGATGGCGTCCCTCCTCTCTACCCTCCCCCTCCCTCTGGTGGCGGCTCTCCCCTCGGCCCGTCACCCGCGCTTGCAGGTGAACGTCCTCGGCGCGGTCGCCCCGGACCACCGGCGCCGCCCGCTTTCCGCGCGCATCCATCGGTCCCGTGGGCGCCTCTGTCGCTGGGGCTTAGTCGGGCGGGCTGCGCGCGCTCCTGCCCTTCTTGGGGCTTCGGGCCGCGGCGCTGTCGCGCGCCCGCGGCCCCGGCCTCTCCCTGGATCGCGCTCTCCCCGCTCCCTCCCTCGCGCGCCCCCTCTGCCGTTACTCGGCCCCCCCACCGGCGCGCGTGCGCAGTCCTCCTCCCATCGGGAGAGTGCGCCACAAGGACTCCTGCGCGCTCACCCCCATCTCCCGGCTCTGCCTCCCCCTTCTCGCCCGTTCTATGACTTTCTGCCCCCGCTGCCAGCGGTCCAGTCTGCTAGCACCTTCCCCTGGGTAGCGGGAGCGAGTCGGTGGGGGGTGATCGTAGCCCTGCAGATGGAAGCAAACGCCGAAAGAGCAGATGTCGTGTGCCTGGGTCCCACAGCTCATCCTATAGAGCTGGTTCTGCTCCTGTCAGGACCGGAGGGCTGGGGACCGTGAGTCCCGCACCTGAGACTCCGAGCCGAGAGGGTGCTCTGTGGTGCGCAGAGGTTCTTGGGGTGCCGTGCCTTTGGAATCCGAGCGCCCTCGCATCCTCCCCCCCTCCGCGCGCCGGCGATCTTCTAGTTACATAAGTGGAGTGGGACATAGTATGTGACAGGCTTTCATCGTCCTGGAGCGCTGAGGATCACCGGGACCAGAAGGGGCGAACTCAGCGCATGGCTGTGACTCCTGTCAATTAGCTCTAAAAGTTTATTCTCTTTTTACTTTGGTTATAACTGAATCACCCAAACTAAAACTCAGGTGACTTTTACGGAGCCGTGGCAGTGTTCCTGTGGCTTTGCCCTAAAGACTTTAAGGTCATTGTCAAGAGTCTGAAAAGGTTGCTCTCACCAGGGAGACCCTTCTCAGCCTTGCCAAATGCGTCCCCCCCCAGGGGGAGGGGGCACATTGCTGGGAATACCTCTGTGCGGTGGCTTCTGTTGTGAGCTTGCTCGGTGTGGGTTGGTCACGCCAGAAACGCGCCCTATCACAAAATTGATATTCCTGACTCATGGTCAGGCAGATGTGTGCTTCTGGTTATTTTTCCAGGAACACAGATGAGCTTTGCTGAGCTGTTTGCATGTTGTACCCCTGATGTTCGAGATCCTTGTCCCAAAGTTACATGATAGGATCAAATTCAAGGGGTGGTTGGTGACTGTGGCACCAGATGTCCTGGTACATAATGCTAAGTGGCTAAGATGCTATCAGACTCTCACAAGTTTTCAGTGTTTTGTTATACCATAAAAATAAAGCACACTCAGGCTTGGGTAGTAAAGTCACACTAATAAGCAATTGCTACTCTAGAGGAGTTTTGTGGCTGGAATTTTCATCTGGATCTTAACAGTTTCATTTTGTAGCAAGATTAAACTGACCTCTTGGGTCTTTCAAAATATGCTGGGTCCTTATAAAAAGGCAGGTCTGGGTTTTTAGGTTTTTTGAGAATTTCCACCAAGCATTTAGGGAAATGGGCTTAGTTACGTACTTTTCAGGATTTCTACTTCAAATTCCAATAAGGAAGCCTAGGAAAGTCTTGCTTTTATTTTCTTACCTGGTTACATCAGAACCTTAAAGAGCACAATCAACCTGGTGGGAGAACAGTTGATTAGAATAAAGTCGGTTGTCATAGATCACTTGATGGCAGGTCAGCTGAGTGGCTGTCACTGGGATGCACTCACATGTGCACACATGCGCATGTCACTGGACGGGGTTCCTGAATTTGTACATCTAAGCTAGATGCTGGTCGAGTAGCTGTGTCTGCTTTGTTTCAGACATGCCCCTCCAGGTACGGGTGAATCAGTGCAGGCAGCTTCCACAGTACAAGTTCCTCTCACAGTGCCTGTGGCTGACCTCAGTGGCATCTAAAGCCAGCGTGTCCCTGCAGCTGGAAGAAACCATGTATGGTACTGGCCTCTCACCCTGTCCTATTTCCTGTTACTAAAACTTTGCCCTGAGTGCCTTACACATAGAATACAAGGAAAGCTCCATGCAATCATCTGTACCCTGCTCATGTTTTCTTTGAGCCCTGAGAGAGGTCCAGGGAGTGCGTAGACACCAGTGGATGTGGGGGGCTCTGATAAAACTTTGCATTGTGTTTATATGTTTGTAGCTTCTAGCCAGAACTATTTCCCCTGCCTCCCTGCTCCTGTGGAATCTAATCTAAGGGGATAAGGGGCAGGCTGTGGAGTTTGAAAGAAAACCTGGCTTCCATGAGTCCAATAAGAGTTGCACCCACTGGAAAAAGCCTTCTCCCATGTGGAGATTGCCTAGGAGCATGTTTCTTGAACTTACAATAAAGAACAGCAGAGGCAAACTTGTTTGCCAGAATTCTGCTACCAGGGCTATTTACATAAAAAGTGATATGCTCTGGAACACACAGTCTTTTATAAAGGTGACTATCAGTGGGAATCTCTTAATTGGACAAGAGCAGTTTGTCCCTAGGCCGCTGAGTTCTCTCTGGGGAGAAAATGTTTGGTGCTGTAGTAGCACACAAGGGTAAAGAGCAGTCCTGGCCTGGCACATTCTGAAATGTGTGCAGGCACACCTGCTTGTTTTTCCCGCCTTCTGCCCCAGTGTCACCCGTGCGAGCCAGGCGATCTTCATGCTGTGGAGCAAAAGGTCCCATCCTCAGCTTCGCCACAGGCCCTTCTGGCCACACTGCAGCCAGCCAGCCTCAGAGACCTTATGTCAGTGATGCCCTCCTTCTCAGGCTTGCTCAGGCGGAGCTGTGCTGTCTGCTCAAGATCTTGACTCACATGTCACTGCTTGGCTGCCTGGTCCTGCCACTCTGATGTAGGTAGGGGACCAAGTGCAAGCAGGGGCTGGGGGTGGGCAGCAGCCCTACTCCCATCCCAAGGGCACGTGTGAGTGCTCTGGTAAAGAATAATGCCTCGCCTTTTTTCACACAAGCCACATGCACACTGCTGGGTCTGCTGGCCTGTGTGCTCACATGGTGTACAGCTGTGGCATAGCTACTGCAGCTGTCTGATAGGACCAAGCCTTGGGAAGGGGATGCTTGTTTCCTTGCCCAAATAGATTTGGGCTTCTGCCTAACTGTACTCATTCTCTGAATCCTCTGCCCCCATGAAATCCTGAGTTAATTAAGAATCTCAGACTTTCAGAGCTGAAAGGAACCTTAGTCCATCTCCCTCAGTTTACAAGTAAAGCAACTTGTGGCCTTGAGAAAATGTGACTTTTTCAGGGTCTCCTAGCTAGGCTGCTGATGAGATTTTTACTCTACTGTGTAGGTAACCAAGAAATATCATTAACGGTTGGGATTGCAAAGCATTCTACAGTTTGGCTCTTTGTTTATGGGGATTAGGAGAATTATGAGGCTTCGCTGAACCTCAGAAGACAATTCTAGGTACCATGCAGGCAGCTGTTGCCTAGCCACAAAGGAAACAGCTGGGTCTGCCCTTCCTGGATTAAATCGCATGTGTCATTGCCAGTAGTTCCTGAGGTATATAGTCTACACTTCTGTTTTTGTCTAAAGCTAAAAGTGCTGCTGTTGGGCCAGCAAGGTATCAGAGATTAAAGCTAGTATAGAACAGTTTAGGTTTTAATAAAGAAAAGATAGCTATCTTCATGACAAAAATCCTTTTGAACATGTGTTAAAAAACAAGAGAAATGATCAAACTAATAACTCAGTTCATTGGTTGTGGAGATTTGCTGCTCTGCGAAGCTTAGCCGTGACTGCTCTGAAGTAGCTGTGTGTGTATAGTTTGGACGATGGTGTTGGATCTCCCTAGGCACCTGGTTTCCCTGGATGCTTTGTTTCTCGAAGGATTAAAGCCCCCTATATTGTAGCAGCCCTTTGTAACTTCAGCTGCTTGCTGAAGAAGGGAGACTTTGCTACTGGATTGTGCTTGGTTTTTTTTCAGGATGGTATTTTGATGTTATGTGTTATCTTGAATGCATATTCTTTCCCTGAGTGTTTCTGTATGACGTGGTGGAAGAAATACTATTTGCCAGAAATCTCCACTCATGGTATGCTTTGTAGTGTCAGACTGTCCCCCAGAGGTGACAAGACCTGTGATAGTGTCCATGTGAACCAGTGTGAATTCTTATTTTAGCACTGTATATTATTTGCCAGTAATTTGCAGTTTACCCTTTGTTTCTAGCTAGGTGAGCTGGGAAATAACAGTGCTTTGTCTATGTGTTTATCTTCAAAATGTCCCAAATAGCCCTGGGAAAAAGGTCGTGCAGCTCAATGGGGGCTTTCAACTTACAATTTTCTTTGTTTTAGGCTCCATAAAAATACAGACTCACCAGTTCCTGCTTTGATGTGACATGTGACTCCCCAGAATACACCTTGCTTCTGTAGACCAGCTCCAACAGGATTCCATGGTAGCTGGGATGTTAGGGCTCAGGTAAGTAACCTTCCTTTTTTTTTTTTTTAGTATATGTCCTGGTTTGGCAATCTGTTTTAAAAAAAAAAAAAAGAAAAGAAAAAATATTCTACTCTTGGACAGTATAAAAGTACCCCAAAGGCTAAAAACAATTGTGCCAAACTGTGCCATATAATAAAAAAAAGTCACTTCCCTGAGCCCTGAAAGGTCCATTTGGGGAGAGTTACTTGATAGCTACAGCTTGATCTGGGGGCGGGCGTCAGATGAGAGCTGGAACTGGTGACCTGCAGCTTTAGGTCCCCTGGGAGCAGGTGGTCCCAAGCGCCTCATTCACCGGCTGCCATGGCCTAGCAGCCCTCAGCACACTGCTGTGTTTACTTTGGTTTGAGGACTGACTGACTGGTCAGTGTTAGTGAGTCCCAGTAATGCGACTTAAGTATGAGAACCACATGTGGCTCTTAGGATGCCCTCCTGAGAACTGTCCTAGGATGTTGGAAGCCTCAGCTAGTGGCACTTTCCGCGCTCCTCCCATGGAGACCAGAGAGAACACCCCAGTGCCGTCCAGCTCTTGGGGCCTAGAACAGAATGGTGTTTTCTTAAGCTGGCAACCCAGGTCATTCTAGGTCCAACACTCGAGTGCCGTATCAGGTGCACTTTGGATGACTTTGGTACCGTTGTGTAGACTGCAGTTTTGCAACAGTGAACTGTTCCTTATTTTTCAACCATCAGACTCATTATCTCAGGCTTTTTCTTTCTGGATCTGTGATCACTCCATATTTGATACCTTACATCTGGATTCAAAAATGCTGTGTGGTAAAGCAGAGTGTTCTCATTTAATTTTCTCATTTCTCTTAGTACAAAAGTCTGAGTTTTCGTATATGCTGCATTGTGATTCCTGCTGAGACCTCAAGTAGCACTTTGTTGTGTTTCTCCTTTGATTTCTGACACCTCATATGAAGCTACTGTAGCTACTCATGACAGACTGTCTGATCTGGAATCGTGGGGGTGAGGTTTGAATGGGGGTAATGTTTGAATGGGGGTAATAAGAGGTATAGGAAGAAATAAAGAGAATCACACTGCCCCCAAGCCCTAAGTTCTGTTCTGCTCCTGATCGTGTGACTCAAATTGTTGGTCCCCTGCCCGCTGCGGGGTGTGCCCTGAGCCCGGCTGGCTGACAGGAGGTTCTTTGTATTCCGAGTATTTACACTGGTGGGAGTTGGACGGCCAGTGCTTTGTACACTGTCTCAGAACTGTCTGCACTCGGCAGAGCATGGCCAGTGAATGGCTTTCTGCTGGTGGATGCTAGGCCTGGAGGGGTGGCTTGTGATTTTAGTAGTCTCTCTCAGATTACTGATGGATTTAGAAGCTATGCAAGTTTCTCCTAAGAAATGTAGAAAGTAAAACAGATTTAAAAAGAAAAAATGTCCACTAATTTGAAGGAGAAAGTTTGAGCACAAAGGATAGAACTTATCTTTAGTAGATAAATGCTTAATATCTTAGTTTTTTTCTTTTTAAAAATAATTACAAGGCTGGGGATATAGCTCAGTGGCATAAGTACCTGCCTGGCAAGTGCAGGGTCCTGGTACCACCAAAATAAATAAATAAATAAATAATTACAAAAATAATACATGCTTTTATATAAAAAGTTTATCAAATGAAAAATGAAAGCTCCTCTTTATTGTCTGCTCACACTACCATTAATAGCTGAATGTAGATCTTCTCAATTTTCTAAGACTATATGGATACGTGTATTTATCCCTTGTTTCTTTTCAGTAGCGATGTAGTCTGTGCTGACTTCCCATCATGTGTTCTGCCACCACCCTCTTGGTTCTCCCAGCTCCCAACTGTGGACAGTCACGTGAGGTTAAGCTCCCTCACCAGCCACTCGGTAGGAAGCCTGGCTTGTTCTGGTGCTGCGGCATCCACTTCCTGGGTGACCGTCCCAGCTCCCACAGCAAGCTGAGGAAGGACTGGTTGCTCAGCCTTGCCCAGAACGAGTATCCATCTTCCAAAGCAGTGCTTCTTGGATTATCGCTGAGCCTCGGTAATCATTGGCCTTTTGTACCCAGTGTTTGTGATTTGCCTGATCATGGTCTGCACTGATGATTCCATCAGGATATTTCTTTTGAAATTGATTTGTAGGAACTGTTAATGGATTAAGAATATTAACTCTTTTGTCATCATGCAGATGTTTTTTCCTACTTTATCATGTCTTTCTGATGTGTAAAACTTCTGTTATGACTTCTTAACTTTTCTACTTAAAAAGTGTAAGACTTTCTTACTCTGGGAATGGGTTAATATTCATATCTTTTTCCTAAAATAATTGATGCTGTATTATATTTATACATACATGTTTAGTGCATACAAAAGAGTCTCATGGGTGAATACTTGTTCTTGTGTTTTGCTTCGGGACGGTTGCTGCCTGGAGCCCACTTAGGCAGGTATCTTCACCAGGGGTTGGACCAGCCATCCAGTCTTCACCTTTAGCAAATGCTGGCTTCTTTACATGGACAGAGTATTGCTTCAACTTTTCCTATTTTCTCTACCAAGTTGCCCCTCCTTTCTGAAGCTTTTCGTCATGATGCTTGGTACAGGCTGTTGTCGGACAGCCCTTCGCCCTCCTCACAGGCCTTCCTTCGGGCACCTGCTTTGGTGGGGCTCCATGCTCCTTACAGAGAGACTCAAGAAGATTCCACAGCTTCACAAAAGTAGGTTCACCCCTTAAACTAGAAGAAACCTGGAGTGCAGGTTTTGGAGTCCGATGAGTAAGTTCAGGCTTTAGGGTGAACTATGACATAAGCATTTTCCAACTTGTGTAATTGCAGACTGATTTTTATCTTGAATTATAATGGTGACTTCTGTTGAAACGGTTCTGTATTCAGTTAGTTTCATTGTGATGGAATAAAAATTTCACACTGATAAGCATTGTTACTTTTCTGTGATTTTGAAGCTTTTCTGTAATAGCTGATGAAAATAAAGACATACTTTTGGTGCATATATTCTTAGGGTAGAAAGTATAATTTTTGTGCCTTGCAACGTTAAAATCTAGTAAATACTCTCAAACCAATTCTGATTAGGATTGAAAATATTTTTATTTAAGGGATGTAGTAAAAGACTTAGGATTGAGATAAAAGCTTCTTGTATAAGGCTGGGGTTTTAGATGAGTTTTTTCCCCCCTTTGAGACAGGGTCTCTCTGTGCAGTTTGGAATGTCCTTGAACTCACTTTGTAGCCCAGGCTGGTCTCAAACTCATGGTAATCCTCCTGTCTCAGCCTCCCGAGTGCTGGTATTATAGGCATGTGCCACCACGGCTGGCTTGGGTGAGTGTTAATACTTAGGCATGTAGTACATAATGAAAACAGTGGCATACAAAGCCATACAGATGGCATGGGAGGGAATGTTGTTTACCAAGTAGGAGGCCCTGGGTAGGAGGCCCTGGATTCAATGCCCAGCATGAAGGAAAACTAGGCTATATGGTGGAAGAGTTCCCTGCTAGCCCACCAGCGAACAAGCATTGCTGTCCCTGGAGCAGGCACCAGGAGCAGCCTCTTCAGGAGTGTGGGGCTGTTGGTGCAGCCCCGTGGAAGAGCATGTGCTTCACATAGGGAGGCCCTGGCTTCATTGCCCAGCACCAAAAAATATATGATATGGATTCAGTTTGTGTCATGGTTAAATAGGCATAATGAATGTACCATTCTTGTCATTTTAAATGTGTACTTCAGTGCCACTAAGTACATTCACATTGTTATGCAACCATTGCTGCCATCCATACTCCAGAGCTCTTATCATCTTGTGAAATAGAAATTTCCTACCCATTAAATATGAGCTCTCAACTTTTCTCCTGTTCCCTTTATCCTTTGGAAACCACCACCTTATTTTTTGTCTGTATAAATTTGAATGTTATACTGGGCATGGTGGCTCACATCTAATCCCAGCTCTTGGGAGGCTGAGGCAAGAGGATTGCTACAAGTTTAAGGGCAGCTTAGGCTATGTAGTGAGTTCAAGTCCAGCCTGAACTACATCGTGAGACCCTGTTCCAAAAAGATTTTTTTTAGCATTCTGAATCCCTTATAGTATTGTAATTTTTCTGTATGTATTGTCTGTGTACATATAAATAAGAACATGTGAGAATGTGTCTTTATACAAACTGGAAGACATTGTACACGTTTGGTCTTTTTAGCTAACATGTCTTGGAGATTAGTTCGGAATCAGTTCCTATAGAGTGATAGCATTCTTTTTAACTCTTTGGGCTTAAATAGTCTATTGAATGGGATGTACTGTAATTTCTATCAGGTTTTCCTTTTTTTTTCACTGGGAAGTAACTTTTTTAATAACATAATTAAACTTATGGTGTTCAAGAGTTTGGCATAGGGCTGGAGCTGTAGTCCAGTGGTAGAATGCTTGCCTAGTATAAGCAAGGCCCTAGGTTCAATGCCCAGTACCACCACCAAAAAAAAATTTGGTATAATCTTTAAATTTTTTTTTAGTTTATAGAATTTTGACTAAAACATTGACCTTGGACCCTCCTAGTGGGAAAGAGGCCTTCTGAAATGTTTTCTTCTATTGAGGATTATATATTGATGTTAGACATGAGGGAAATAGATATCGCAACTGCATGAGATGCCACTTTATCCCCTGAGGTGGCTATAATCAAATATCATCTAATAGCAGCCACTGTATGGATGGAACAAAACTGGAATCTTCAGATGCTGACCAGAAGAGAAAATGGTGGGACTTGAGATATTGCTCAGGGGCACGAGTGCCTGCCTGGCAAGTGCAAGGTCCTGAGTTCGGTTCCTGGTACCAAAAAAAGAATAGAAAATGGTGCAGCCTTTGGAAAACAGTTATCGGTCCCTCAAAAAGTTAAATACAGGAATTAGCAAATGCCCCAGCAGCTCCACTTTTAGGTACACATCTGAGAGAATGTGTACATGAGTGTTCATGGCAGAACATTCAAGATAGCTGCTGGATGTCTGACAGCATGTGGTCCCTCCAGGCAGGATGACACTGCCTGGGCATCAGGGTACATTCTGCATGCACACTATAGCACAGAAGAAATCAAAACTGCAGAGTTAAGGGCAGACATGGAAAGCCACATGGCCAGGGCATCCAGTTTGTCTGTAGGGCAAGCCAGTTCAGGGCCTTGGGAGAAGCCCAGGAGGGGTGTGCCAGCGAGTGTGGGCTTTTGGGAAGGGTAGAAATGAAAAGGTCTCTGACCTGGATGGTGGTGATGGTTGTATGGTTTTGTGAATATGCTAAAAGCCATAGCCAGTGTTTCAATATATATATGTTTACCTTTCCAACTTTTAAAGCTTCATTAATGCTGTAGTGACTAGTATTTTACATATACCATTTGCTCATAACCAAGTTTGTCTGTGGGAGAACTTTCTAAAGTGAACTTGCTGGATCAGAGGGTTTGTGCATTTAAACTTCCATCACTGCAGCCCAGTCGAGGTTGACCTTTTGATTAGATTTTCAGTACTCAGAATTGAACCCAGGGCCTTCACATTCAGCTACATCCCAGCCCTTATCTTTTTTTTTTTAATTTTGAGACAGGGTCTTGTAGGCTGGGCTTGAGCTTGTGATCTTCCTGTGCCTCAGCCTCCCAGAGTGCTGGGACTCTGGCCAGCTTACGGACTTTTAAGGAAAAAAACTATCTCTTTCTGTTTTGTTTTTTTTGTTTTAAGTGCTGGGAATTGAACTCAGAGCCTTGCGCTTGAGCCAGGCAGGCGCTGTACTGCTGAGCTATATCCCCAGCCTGGAAGAAACTACTTCTGAGTAGATAAGCACATATGACCACAGTACTCCTTGTAGAGATTAGAGAATTGTTATTTAGGCTAGGACAAGTGGCATCTAGCAGTTAGCACTAGAACACAAAACTTTGGAAGCTTCTGTTTCATCAAATGTGACTTTACAAGAGCAAGGCATTTGAGGCAGCACCTGCCTTGACAAGAGCCAGACATGGTAGTGTGTGGTGCTGCTCACCTGTAATCCCAGTGCTTGGGAGGCTAAGGCAGGAGGATCACTACAAGTTTGAGGCCAGCCTGGACTACATCGTTAGTTCAAGGTCAGCCTGAACTATGTAGCAAGACCTTATCTCAAAAACCAAAAGAGGAAAAAAAAAGAACTTGATGAGACTTTCAATACAGTCTTGTTTGAATTTTAAAGAAAATTGAACACTTATTTTGTTACTGTTCTAAATTATGGTAGTTCTGTGAGACTCTGGGCTGGAGAGTCTCTCTCAGCTCTGGGCCTTCTACCTCCTTTGTGTTATAATTTACAGAGTGTCCTGGGGGGTGCGGAGCATGTTCCCAGCACTCTGGGAGGCCAAGGCGGGAGAATCTCAAGTTTGAACCCAGCCTGGACAACTTAGATGATTTACCAAGACCTTGTCTCAAAATAAAAACATTTTTTAAAGGACAGAGAAGCACTTATGGCTTCAATCCTCAGTACTGTTCAAAAAGAAAATTGGGGAGTTGAGCTAGCAAGCTGTCATATACCTGTAATCCCAGCTACTTCAGAAGCTGGGGCAGGAGGATTGCAAGTTCGAGGCCAGCCTGGGCAACTTGGCAAGACCCTGTCTCAAAATAAAAGTTTAAAATAACAAAAGCTGAGATTGTAGCTTAGTGGCAGAGCACTGGGTTCACTCCCAGAAATATTTCAGAGCTGTCTTGCTGCTTCATTTTTCTCTGACTATTGTTGGATACTTTCCTCACATAACCCGTGGTGACAGTGGCCATGCCAGGTGCTGGGGATACAGCTGGGAGGGGCAGATAGGCAAGCAGCTTACACCAGGAGCACTGCTGGTCACTTGGGGCTTACCTAATGTGACAAGGACTTCCACCCAAGTGGGAGCTGGGCCAAGAAGAGACCCAGACCTGAATCACCAGTGAATGTGAGCTGGAGTCCTAGGGAGAGGTCCACAGCCAGGAGAGGCTGAGGCAGGATAGACGTGGTGGGCTGTGCCGGGGGAGCTTGGGATGTGAGCTGGAGTCACATGGAGAGATTTCCTTTTTCCCAGTGTGTGGTTCTCAGGTGTTGAGGCACAGGGATTCCAGGGGGCTCTACTTGACCTGCAGTCCATGCTACACACTGAGGTGTTCCCTTTGCTACAGGAGGCAGTGTGCTCTCACCCACAGCCCCCTTCCTCCACTTCTGCCCCTCCAGCAGAGCTCATTCTCTGGCACTGAGCCCCACTATGCTGCCAGGCCAGGGTCTTGCCCACTTTATGCTTTTACCACAATTCTGTGGCAAAAGGGCTGAGAGCAAGTTTGCTTTGGTCCCCTGTCTCCTGTCACCTGTAATGCTGCAGATGGCACCTCTCTCCAGGTCCTCCAGGTACCTCCCGCTTGCCTGGAACTAGGGATTACATCTCAGCAGTTTGCTTCTTTGATGGGATATAGGAGTGACAACTCTGGCTGAAGCCCAGTGCACAGCCACAATGGTTGCCCTGCCTGGCGCCAAGGTGATTAGGATGCTTTCTGTGCCAGGCGCAGCTTGGTGCTGCGCATCCCTAGATGTGTCCTGCCCTTGAGCACCTTGCCCCTCTTCCCTTGGCACTGGCTCTCCAGCCCTGCCATGTGCCCCATGCACACTGTATCTGTTCACTTGCCTGTCCCAAGTGCTGCAGACAAGGCTGTCCACCAAAGGCCCTGCCAGTCCTGAGGGAGGGAGGATGCTGTGGGAGGGAGGCGAGGCATGGGCTCTGCTTTCTGTTTATATGCTTTGGTCTTGTTAACCGAGACAAAGCTGTTTGATTTCTGTGTTTGTGCAGGCTTTCCACAAAAAGACATCCATTTCTAGACTTACTAATAGGGCGGTCCAAAGGCTTTATTTTTAGATTAAAAAAAAAAAAAGCAAAGCTGGCTTTTGAGATCTGTCCATTTTCCTTTGTCCCCTATCTCCTTCGTGACATTCCACATTGCTGCTGAAACATGAACTTGAACACTTTCCAGTGGTGTGAGTTGACTTTCTACACATGAACCATTTCTGAAAACATTAAAGCATTTTGGTTTCTTTGGGGGCTAGTAGTAGTAGATAAGGCTTTTTTTCTCCCTGAGACCAGATTTAACAGGCATTCAGACACGGCACGAGTACACTGATGTTCTTGTGTTTATTTCTGGGCCAGTGGAAGTTGCTCAGATGGGTTCAGTCCTTGTTCATTTGCGCTAATGAAGCAGATGTGTCCATCAGAAATGTACATATTCAGTATGCCCAACTACTAAGGGAAAAAGCTGTTGCTTAAATATGTAAGTATTGACATTAATTCAATTAGTTGTATTTAAAATTTTTCTACACGTATTTAGTAACTTAAAATATAAATGTTGTGTGTTTCTGGGTTTTGTGTTTTGTAAACAGCAGAAGGTATTAGTCCGTATTAAGTGCTAATTTGCTCTGGTATTTTCAGCTATATTTGGAATTACACTTGGCAAAAAATTAGACAAATGTCTGCAATTGTGACAGTTTGTCTTTTTGTCCTTTTTAACTCCAGGATACATAATTCTAATGGGTATTTTCCTAGCCTGGTAAGACCATGGGAATGAGTAAAGTCATCCTAACAAGTAATTAGGAAAGGCTGAAAGTGTTTAAATGGTAGCACTCTAGTTTTAAAAATGTTAGTATAGCTTGTAAACGACTGTATAAAATTTCATAGTCGTTCTTTCAGGTTAAGATAAACAGTGTTTATTAAACTTTAAGTTGTATCTGTGAAATTTTATTGTAGGAAACTTAGAAAAAGTATATATGTGTAAATTCAGATGAAAAATTTAGTCATTCCAGTGATTATACCCTGCAAAGAAAACTGCTATTTAATATTTGTATCTTTCAGGGGTAGGGGGTTTAGCTCAGGGGTAAAGAGAGTGCCTGGTACTCAGAAGGGATCCTGGGTTCAGTCCTACTACTGGAGCTGGGGATATACCTCAGCAGCACAAGTGCCTGCCTGGGAAGCACAAAGTCCTGAGTTCAATTCCTGGTACCAAAAAAGAAAAAGGAAAAAAAAATTAAAATCCTACCTCTGGAAGTCCAGGGCTTTGACTTAGGCTGGAGCATTCAGGTCTCTGTGACTTCTGGGGAAAAAGACACCCCATCTTGGTTTTCAGTGACAGCTGTGGGTAACAGCGTGGTAGCAATACAAGTGCCTGTGGACTGGCAATGTAGCTCAGTGTAGAGAGATTGCTTGGCCTGTGCAGGGGCCTGGCTTCAATCCCTAGCACCCCCCAAAAAAAAAAAGAAAGAGAGAAACAAAATCCTATGAGTGTCACCACTAGAGATCACTAGAGATCAGCCAATCTGTCATGTATTGTATTTGTCACAGACATTTTGAGAGAGCATATATGTTCATCAGTGCTTCACACTTACAATAATTATCAGACACTAATAACTATTCTCAATCTGGTTATTTAATGGTTTACAGAGGAGCACATATTCTAGCTCTGAGTCTCAAAATATGTCATTAATCCATTTCTGTGTATTTGATTTTATGCATTTCAAAAAATTTTCTGAGGAGTGATCCAGAAGGCCAAAAGGGTCCCTGGCAAAAAAAGGTTAAGAATGCCTATTCTGCACATCACACCATACAACTATACATAGGAAAACTGTCAGCACTCAACTCATCAGTTATGGGAGGGAAAGCACAGGTATAGTAAAAGCAGACAAAGTGACATTTAAAGCTTAGTTCATCTTAATTATAGCCAAGATTTATGAACACATTTAGTGTTTTGCAGATAGCATGCAAAGTGTAATGTAACTAAAACTGTTTAAGATTACTTAATACCACATAAATTGCCTGGTGATTAATAGCTGGCAAGTTCTCTTTGTTGTTGGCATTTTTAAATGTTCTCTTAGTCTTCCTTAGCCATAAGGCTGTGTGCACACATGCAAGCTGCTGGGTGGGTAGGGTGGTGGCATGTGTCTGCTGTGGCTTGCTTCCTTTCTACTATGATGTATCCTAGCTGTGTGTCAGGAAGAGTGGGTTTCCTCGGCACTTGCCCTGAAATGAAGAGAATTTCAATGCCTTTTTATTATAAAGGTAAATGTATTTAATAGAATAAAGTTTTTCAGGATATATAGAAAAAAAGGCCATAGCCAGCTGCAAATACGTAATGTCTGGATATGTTTGGATCAGTATTTTTAATCACCACATAACATTTCATTGCATAGTCGTGCCTTGAGTTGGGCATTTCCATTGCTTCTGTGTTCATGTCAGTCTGTGCTGTGGCACAGCTGCAGGGCAGCAGCCCTTACTCTGTACCTGCACCTGCACCCCTCCTGGGCCCTCCATCTGACAACCTCTTCTGAACCCACGGTAGTTGTGCATAGGTGTCACAGATTTACTAACTATTGCGCAGAGGGGATTGTGGACTTTCGTTTTCCAACTCAGTCATCCTCTGGCCTTCTCTGTTTCAGTAAAGAGCATCCCTGTCCACCTAGTTACTCCATCCAGAATACTAGGAGTCATCCTCATCATCTCTTCATCTGCCAGCAAGTCCTGTGAGAGCCGCTGCTGATCACCATTTCCACCCTAGGACTTCAGTCAAGGCCTAAGCCACAAGTTACCTTTCAGATGGGCATGGCAGGGCTTTGAGTGTCATACTAAACCACTTCCTCACTGACGTCCTCAGGAAATACCCCATTCCGTAGGTCTCTTTGCTGTTCAGACACTTGAGTCTAAAGGATGAGATTGTTTCACTCTTCGGCTGGTACAGTTCCATTTAAGTACTGAGTTCCCTGCCTGCTGAGTGCTGATGGATATGCAGTGAGTCAGGCTCTCATCCTGTCATCCGTTCCACTGTGGAATGAGGTTCCTAGAGCACTAGGGCCTTGTGTTTGGTGGGGCCAGAGCTATGGACATATTTGGTACCTTTCCTTGTGGAGTTAGGTGGCAGGGGCAGACTTAACCATGATACTGAAGTGTTTGGAAGGGCAACTATGAGATTGGTGCTCTCTCTGAGCCTATAGAATGGGGAACCTTAGGAGGGTGGGAGTGTTCCCTAAGGAGGCAGTCCCAAGGCTAGGAGTGAAAGTAGAACAGAATGGGCAGAACACAGAAGGCCAGCCTCACAGGCAACAGAGGGCAGCAGTGAAGGCTCGGAGTCTGTGAAGAGTTCAGTCCTCATGTGGCTGCTGCAGAGTGTGTGGTTGGAGAGAGGTTGGCAGTGGCTGCGCTGTGTAGGATTTGGGATACAGAGCAGTGGAGCTGAAGGAAGCTTGAAGGGTAAAGCTGTTTAGGTTTGGATTTTTTATCAGAATATTGCAACTAATTAGTAACAAATCAGAACAAAAGAAGGTAAGGTGAAAACAGCGGTCTACCCTTCCCAACTTCCTGGTCCCCAGTCCAGAGAGGTCAACTTTTAACATTTCCAGTTTAATTTATTTGATAGTTATCCTTAAAATTCAGTCATATACATCTTTCTTGATTTGCGAACTTTAGGGAATAATATTAACTCGCAAATGAAACAAGATTCCTTGTATTACCTCTCCATGCTGATATTCATAGTGCCACTTTTTATAGACGGTGTTATTATATACCCTTAGCTTTGGTCTTTAGGACAGTCCCTTTTCCTATGAGGGCATTGATAATCTTTTCCTCCCACCTTCTTCTTTTTCTTCTTTCTCTTTTCTTTGAGACAGGGTCTCACTGTGTAGTGCGGCAGGCCTTGAACTCACTTATGTAGCGCAGGCTGGCCTGGAGCTCACAGTGTTCTCCTTCCTTAGTCTCCCGAGTACTGCCATTATAGGTGTGTGCCATGATGCCCAGCTTCCTCCACCTTGTTTCTCCAACTTCTGCCTCCTGAAAGCTATACTTCATAAAATTCACTCTTGCAATTGCTGACATTTGTTCTGCCCTGCAACCATAGCCAAGTTACGAGGTTAATTCTCAAGTTGAAGATAGGTCAATATCATTTATATTATTGCAGATATATGAATATTGTTCATGGCAAGGCCAAATAGTGAATGCTGGGGTTACATTTCCTTCTTTATAGGTCTGGACAACTCAGAGGAGAAAGACCAATCAAGGTCAAATGGATTCTCTTTACTTAGATTCCATCACCTGCTTAAAATCCTTGCCAGGATTTAATCAGCTTTGTATTTGGACTTTGGCTTCTTGTATAGCTCTTTGTTTTCCCACTATTGCTGATTGCTTTGCTCCTATCTTTAATATTCCTTGATCTTACTGTAAAATCCTCTTAGTCATGCTGTTTATTTCCTGTGATTCTGCCCCCCACCCAAAGGCCGTCCCTTTGGTATGCGCTACTCTCCTGCAATCTAGACACGTATTTGCTCTTTAAGGTTGCCTGCAGCTGCTACCTGATCTTCCCTCCACTGAGCTCCCAGGCTGGAGCCTCTGTCCCCAAGCCCATATCACTTACTGAGTTTACCCCTTGTTTTCTGGAATACATCCTGAAACAATTTAAGATAGAGTGTGTGGGGAATAAGCTGTAGTGGACATTTGTCACTTACTGCCTCACCATCCCCTCCCCCATTCCCAGCAGAACCCTGATACTGTTAACTTTTGTGCTTTCTGCCCAGCTTCGGAAAGTGCCCCTAAGATCTACCACACAGGTACTCCCCTGGCAGCTGTTCCTGGGCAAGGTTCGACATGGAATCTAAATTGATCCACTGAGGTTAAAGAGAAGAGAGGACTTTTCTGTCTCTCCCTGACAGCAGTAAGGAAGATACTACTGGACACTCTTTGTTAACCTCAGCTGAGGGACCATGCCTGAAGAATCACTCAGCAATGGTAGAAGAGAAGAGAGCCAGCAGGCAGAGCCTGGTCTTGGTGCCCTCACCCGCCTGCTGATTGTGCTGTGGCTCTAGACTACCAGTTTCTTTTGCAGCCCATAGGATCGCCCTAGATCTACCATGTGTCTGAAGTGCCGTTCTTCCCCTCCTACACTGAGTTGATAACAAACCCCTTCCCTCTGACTTGGGGGCATAGTCCCGGTTGTTTGCTTATGTACAGAGGTACACTGGAGCATATGCCTGGTGCCAGGCTGTGGTACTGTTGGAAGTGGCCTTCTTTTCTCTTTCCTTCCATAGGAGAGTTTTAGGGTATGCTCCTCTTTAATTTAGCACCTTCAGCTTTCAAGAGAATGTGTCTAGAGTTGTGTCTTCCATTCACTGTTTGGGGGTCATTCAATCAGAACATTTTTGCTTATTGTCAGCAATTTATTTATTTATTTACTTACTTACTTACTTACTTTTTGAGACCGAGTCTCTCGATGCAGTTTAAGCTGGCCTTGAGCTCACTTTGTAGCCCAGGCTGGTCTCGAACTGGCAATGATCCTTCTGCCTCAGCCTCCCGAGTGCTGGGATTACAAGCATGCACCATATTTATTTATTTTAACACTAGCCAAGTTTTATTAAAGGCAAGAAAAGACACAGGCTCTGCAAAGTGAATTTGGACCAAGTAAATGGAGGAAAAGAAGTACACCCTATAGCAGGAGGTGGGCCACTGTGCAAGAGAGAACATATTGTCAGCTTTTTCAAAAATTAATTTTGATTCTTTCATTTTTCATGAAATTTTGGAGCTTTTTTCTTTTTGCTATAGTTCGGGCTGGCCTTCAACTCTGTGTAGCCCAGGCTGGCCTTGAACTCAGAATAATCCTCCTACCTCAGCCTCCTGAGGGCTGGAATCACAGGCATGTGCCACCCACTACACCTGGCTCATGGGGCGATATATTGATCCTCTGTCATAATCTTCTCACGTTTTCCGCTTATTTATTTAATTTTACTCTGAAGTTTGGACCATCCCCTTATTTTCTAGTCACTGTTAAATTCTTCACTTCAGCGAAACCTTTTATTGCTAACTTACTCTGAAACCTGTGTGCCCACTGCCCAGGTTTGATGACTGACATTTTGATGTATTTGCCTGATTTGTATAGGGAGGTACATTCTTACATCTTTTTGCTGACAATTTGAAAGGAACTCACAAGCATCCTGACAATTTATCCCTAAGGACTTCACCATACATCTAGAAATAAACACATTGTCCATACCTAAAACACTTAATGATTCTCAAATGTTATCAGACACCCATTCCAAATTCAAATCCCCCCAAATTCAAAAAGCTCCAAATTTGAAATCTCCCTTTTTTTCTACAAAATTTCCATTAATTTTATTACATTGATTACATGTCGAAATTATGCTTTGGGCATCGTTAAATAAAATAACTTATAAAATCAGTCTCTCTTGTTTCTTTTTACTTTTGAAGCATAGCCTCTGGGATAGTTCAGTTTAAGGTGGGGCTCACATTCTGTTTCTCAGCACCAGTGAGGTGCTCGCCCTGCACCTTTAGCCACTGGAGGGCGTGCAGCTGCCCTGCATGCACAGGGTAAAGAGCTGAGCGCCCAGACCACACTTCCGTTCTTAGTAGCAGTCCTGTTGCTGTGAGAGGTTTGATCCAAGAGAGTGGCTTCAGCCTTGTGTCTGTAGACACGAGCCGGAAAACCAGTTAGAAAAGTGTGTGCAGAAATGTGGTCCCAGGGTCAGGAGAAGTAATCATAAGGACTCTTAAGGCAGAAGATGTACTAGAGTAAACATTTGTAAGTAAATAATTACATTCGAAGAAAGAAGCTATGATAGTTTTTTCAAAACGGCTGAAAGTTTTCCTGTCCCAAAATGGATGGGAAAGAGTATATTACAAAGCAGGAGTTCTGCATAGCCAGACTTCGGCTGGACACTGCTGCTGAGAGTCAGCTGTGGGTGCAGCCGAGCTGGACCCCTGCAAGAAGTCAGAGTGTGGCCGGGGCTGAATACCCACCAGGGTTCCACTGGGAAGGACCCGCTTCTGTTCCTGCAGTTGTTGGCCACAACTGTGGCCCCATATGGATGGCAGACCGCAAGCCTTGGTTTCCTTCTTTGTCTCCAGGCTGTCAGTGGTTCCTTGCCACGACACAGCAGCTTACTTCGCCCACAGCAGAGAGAAGTTACTCTCCTCACACTGGCAGGGAAAGGGTAGTGGAGGTAGGTGGATTCTGTGATGGTTGTGAGTGCTTAGGCAGCGAGGGTAGAACCACTCAGTCTAATGGACCTTTTTTATTTTCTGCCTTGCTCTTGATCGCTGCTCTTGAAGCCTCCAGCATGCAGGGCACCCCTGCCAGTCCTAGCCACAGGACCTGGCCCATGAGTGGCACACCTACTGGGGAAGCAGGGCGCAGGTGTGCACCTTGCAAAGTGAGCCCCAAAGGTCTCTTATGGAAACTGGGTGGGGACGGCTGTAAAACACTTAGAAGTTATTACATTGATTGTGTTTGATCATGCCTACCTTGGCTTTTTTGAGGGGCAATACTAGGGATTAAGCCTGGGGGCTCCCATGTGCTAAACAAGTGCTTGACCACTGAGCTGCCCCCTCAGCTACCTCTTTTTTATTTTGATGCAGGGTCTCCCTAAACTTCCCAGGCTAGCTTTGACCTTAGTGGTCTCCCTGCCTCAGGCTCCCAAGTAGCTGGAATTATAAGGAGTGCACCACTGCCCCTGGCTCTGTGGTCTCTTAACAGTCTACCCCTCCACTTTACCGATAACCTTGATGTTTAGAAGCAGTCAGTCATCCCATTGGTGTAGAAGGCTCACATTTTAGATGTCTCTCTTGTTTACCTCATTTATCCTTCGGATGTGTTTTTCTTTAGATTAATTGTAAATGAGCAGCTAGACCTACAGGCTTGTTTAGGTCAAACATTTGGGGCAAGAATCTTCCCTAGGCTTTGCTCTGCATTTGTATCTTGCGACTAGACAGGAGATACTTTAATATGTTCATTCACGACACAGCCTCAATTCACGTGTCTCCCTGCCAGGTGGCTTGAACTGCTGATGGTCCATACATGACTGTCCATTGGGCAACTATTTATTTTATTAGTGAAAAGATGGATAAAAGGAATTTGATGTGTTTGTACCCCCAGTGGCTTGAGACGCCGGACAAGCAGCCATGCATGGACCACCAGTGGTGCAGGGCTGTGTTGTGGTTTCTGGTGCTGTGGTTTACCATTATGGTTTAAGGAGAAGCAACTGGCACTCTAGCCGTTGTGAATATAGCTGTCCTGTTGCCATTGTCAGAATGTCTTCCATGGGATGGTTTAGTATCATACATATCCTATTGCCCAACAGCAATTATTTACAGTACTTAATGATTTTAGCTTTCATTGATGATGCTTATCTAAATCCATTATTTCATTAGGGGTTACAAAATGATGTTTTTTCTAAGTCTGTCATCTCTTTACTTGCACCCCTTTATCAAATAGTTCCTCCTTAAAAAAAACAGTCTGGATGCTTAATCTTTGCCTTTAGTTACTAAATTAATTACTAAATTTACATCTAAGTAGTGTGATAGTCACTACAGATAGTAACACAAGTGTTTGTTGTTGTCTTTCTCTTTCATGTCAGTGCGGACTCATGGAGCATTTCAGAAGGCTGAGGTACAGCCCAGTCATTCTTCTGTGACCAAATTATGCCAAATTTGGTCAAGGGGTCTTTTCTTGCTGGTGCCTGTGTCCTCTTGTTATATTCTCATTAACTAGTCTGTGAGCAATTCCTTGCTTGCTGTCACAAAATATGCCGTCCCAGTGTGTGTTTTTCCTGTCCCAAAACTGATTGCAAGGAGCTCCAGTTCAGTTAGTGGGAAATGGTATTATTTAGAATTCAAGACGTAGGTGCTGGCTGTGGCCATTTTTACTAAAGTAACATTGTATCTAGGCTCTTTCAGTGGATAGATCTGGGCATGGTGGCGCATGCCTGTAATCTTATCACATGGGAGGCTGAGGCAGGAGGATTGCTGCAAATTTAAAGCCAGCCTGAACTACATAGTGAGAACTTGTCTCAGAAAAAAAAAGTTGAAGTAGAAACTTGTAATGTTAAATTGACTGTTTTTCTTTTCTTTTCTTGAGACAGGGTCTTGCTGTGTAGCCCAGGCTGTCCTCAAACTGACAAGGATACTCCTCTCTCATTTACATTTTATTTTTGGACAGGGTCTCACTAAATTGCCCAGGGTGCTCTCTAAAATGCAATCCTCCTGTCTCAGCCTCTGAAATACTAGGCTTACAGGTATGTACCATCACATTTGGCTACTGTCCCTTTGTTCTTTCTTTTTTTCTCTCTTTTGCTGCCCCTTTTTCTTAGGTAAACACTACATGAGAGTTGACCTAAGGGTGAAGCCTGAATCCCTGGCTTTTTTTTTTTTTTGAAACAGGATCTCGTTAATGCAGTTCAGATTGGCCTTGAATCCATAGGAGCCCACGCTGGCCTCAAACTCACAGCAGTGTTCCTGCCTCAGCCTCCCAAGTGCTGGGATTACAGCCATGCATCACTGTATCTGGCTTGGGTTTTTTTGTGTTTTTGCAGGGTTTGTTTTTTTTTTTTTTTTTTGGTACTGGGAATCAAACTCAAGATCTTGTGCTTGCCAGGCAGATGCTATGCCACTGAACTATCCCCAGCCTTGTTTTGGTGTTTGTTTGGGTTTATTTGGGGGGTGGCTGGTTTTGGTTTTATAAAAGAGGGTTTTACTTTGTACTTCAGGCTGGCCTTGAACTCGTGGTAATCCTCCTGCCTCAGCCTCCCAAGTGCTGGCATGACAGGTGTGTGCTATCACTCCCTGGCCATCCCTGCTTTTTACAGTCTTAGCTCTTGCAAAGTGCCTGAACAAGACATTCCAGTATTATTGTTAGGAGTAGAAATACTGCATGAGTTTTAAGATTTTCCTGTCATTAGGATTTATCTTCCTAAGTTTATAAAATTAAGATCATTGTGTTCAGTAGTCACCTGGTAGGTTTGCTTTTGGTAGTGGCAAGGTAGCTCATTTCGGATTACTCCCGTTGTGGACAGTTAAAAACTCTGAACAGAAATAAAGAATAGCTACTTAAAAGCACTGGAGAGTGACTGCAAGCATCCTGAAACAGGGGTTTTGATGGAAGAGTGAGCTGTGCTGGGGAACTCCTGGTTCTGATGATTCCTCTTCCCTGGAGAGCAAGTTTTCCCAGTCAGCAACACTGCAGAGAGGCTGAGTCTCTCCCAGCTGGAAGCCAGCAGGGTCAGGGCCTGAGGAGTTGGGGCACAGAATTGAGACCAGGAAACTGGGGCGATCAAGGGGCCTCACTTTTTATCTCTACACTGAGCTCCTAAACGGTGGGAGGTGCTCTCACCTGGTGCCCACCCCAGGACACTAGACTGCTGGAAGATCACAGCTCGTCAGCGGCAATCACAAAACCCAAAGTCTAATAACATACTACTCACTGTGTCTAGACATTTAAAAAAATCAGAAAATGTGACCTTTACTCAAGAGCAGGAGGTGGCACATTTCTTACATGAGCAGTAACTGTTTTAGGTTTTGTATGCCATATGGTCTCTGTTAAACTACACAATCCTGCTGTTGTAGTGCAGAGGCAGCCGCAGACAGCATGTAAATGAATGGGTATAGTTGAGTTCGAAATAAAACTTTATTTACAAAAACAAGCAAGTCAGGCATGGTGATACATGCCTGTGTAATCCTAGCACTGTGGGAGGCTGAGGAAAGAGGGTCATAAGTTCAAGCCCAGCCTGGGCAACTTAGACCCTGTCTCAAAGTAAAAAATAAAAGGGACTAGGAATGTAGCTCATTGTGAAGACCTTAGGTTCAATCTTAAGCATCCCCAAAACAAAACAACAAACAAGCAGTGGATCAAATTTGGTCTGCAGGCAATGCTCGAGAGAAAAAGCAGTCCATGGGAACCTACCCTACATGACCTAGATGTTAGAATCAGCTAGTATGGGATTTTAAATCAGCTATTGTGAGGACACGGGAAAACACACCTGTGATGAAAGAAGAAATCAATAATTACGTTAAGCATCAACACACTGAACATTTTGGCTAAGAGGCAGAGATTGTAAACTAGATTAAGAAGGAAGACCCAGCTACGTGTTGTCTGTATTAAATATTAAAACACAGCTAGGTTGAAAATAATAGGATGGGAAAGGTCCTGCCATACCAACAGCAGGCTTAGGGAAGTTGGAGTGCAGTAATATGAAGAAATGGAGACTGTAAGGCCAAAGCTATACCAGAGACAGAGGGACGCAAGTCGTAATGATGAAAGTGTTCATTCATTAGGAAAATACGAATAGCCATAAAGGTATGCACGCCTAATTATAGACCTGCAAAATACATGTAGGAAATTTGACAAAATGAGAGTTAGACAAATCTGTAATCATCTTACCTGGCAGTTTTAATACTCTTTCTCTCAGCAGTTGATAGAACTGGACCAAAAATCAGTAAGGACCTGAAAAATCTGAACGTTACCAGCTCCCCCTTGGCCTAACTGACATTTATAGAACAGTGGGCTCAGTAACTCCAAAATAGAGTCTTTCCAAGGGGAAGTGAGCAGTTTCAGCAGTATCTCATTTACTGGGCTGCAAAACAAGTCTCAGTAAGCTTCAGAAGTTCCGCAGCCTTCAGTTATGTCCTCTGGTAGGAATGAAATTAAATTAGAGAGCATAACACTAAGGTCTAGAAAAAGCCCAGATGCTGGAAAATTGACACATTTCTGAGTAACCGACGTATCAAAGAAGAA
>PVLD010023243.1:0-27788 GCA_004027595.1 Dinomys branickii | reverse complement strand
CTTCTTCGGTAATTGTAAGCCGGCAGTTAAAGATGCAAAAATAGGAGAAAGGCAAGACTAAGGATTCGGACCATTGCTGCCTGTTTCTGTATAGAAAATAAACTTCTGGTTTGAAAATGTTTAAGGGTAACTGAAAAATTGGATTTCTACTCTAAATGAGAAAGATAATAGAAGCTAAGTTAAGCAGCAATTAAAGTGTTTAGTGGGAAAAGTTGCTCCTAGAATTTCATATTCTTGAATGTTCTTTTGTGATATTTGTCTCAGAGTTCATATTTTGATAGTTATATTTTTGATAGAAAAAGAATGATTGATGTTTGGATTTAACAGACTGATAAAAAAAGGTTCAGTTATTTATACTAGGGGATGATAAAGTATGGTCCATGGGCCAAATGTGGATCATTACCTATTTTGTAAATAAAGTGTTATCGGAACACAGCCAGCCAATTTTTTTTACATACTGTCGAAGTCTGCAATGCCAGAGACTTTATGACTCAGAAATCCTCAACTATTTACTGTATGACCCTGTACAGAAATAGCTTTTTGGCCCATGATTTATAGATTATGGCTCTGATTCTTATCTGCCTGATAACAAATTATGTGAATTAATGACCAGTCCAATAAAATCACATTTCATATTGATAGGTTATGCACTTTAGAATTAGGTAGGAAACAATCACTCATTTCTTTGTCCCTGGCATTAATGAAATATGACAATTAGCAAGGGAATGTCCTAGTTTCCTTTTTTAGGTTAACCATTCATATTATAAAGTTGATTATTAATAAAACTATAATATAGTGAAACATATAAAAATAGTTAAATCATTGTACTTCTTAATGAGAAATCATGCTGAGCATCAGCAATTCTTGTGAATATTACTGTTTTCATTGAACTTTTCAATTGCTATCCCTCGTACTTGCATATGAATGGTTTATGTCAACATTTCTAATCTTTTTCTTCTTTACAGGTACTGAATTATGCTATCATTTGACTTTCTTCCCACCATACCTAAAGCAGGTCTGACCCTGGTTACACATTAAAATAATTTGCAGAGGTTTTCAAAAGTGCCAAAGCCCTGCACTGCCTTCATATATAAATTGATTTTTTTCAAGGAAGGAGCCAAGCCATCAGTGAAAAGCTCCCCAGGTGATTCTAATATAAAATCTGGGGTGAGAACCAGAGATCTAAAACAGAAACTGTGCTTATAAGTTGCATTGCATGAGCTAGGAATACCCATTGTTGTTTCCAGAAGTAAAACATCAAATCTGGGAACCCATAGGGTTATTTTTGAGACATCTCCAAATGGCAAACTAAATGATTATCGAGACGCATTCATATAAAAATATAAATACCTAGGAACAGAGGTAGGAACATTATCAACTTGAAGGGAAAATGAGAAAAACATTTCTGTAAATAAATAAATTTCCTGGAAAATGGAGGCAGATGTTGTGTGATTTCATCCAATGTTTTTGAACATGAGAAGGAAAAAATGTTTGATATGTGGTTATTGTGGGGCTTTTTTGCTTTTAATCTCAGACAAGACTTGGGCTCGTCCTGGCTGTAGGACCTTCTTCCCTAAGGGCTCCTCTCAGTCTCCTTGGGCATTACATGTGGTTGTCAGTCTCCAGCTTTTCTGTGAGCTGTGGCTGTAGCTACCTTGATTCAAGAGTTCTGGAAATCACTGGCACCACGGGCAACTGAAGCTTCCCTTTACACATTCTCTTTTCCTATCTTTGCATTTCAGAAGTTCCGTTCCACTGCTTCTTGATGTCTCTCTTTACCCAGGTCTCATACAAATTCAGTTGGGGGCTCATGCTGTCAGCCTCCTGCCTTGCCTGTCTGTTTCACTAACCCTTCTCCCTCCCAGCTGGTCCTGACATGCTTTACCTTACCTCAAAGCCTAAAGTAGTTTTATTTAGAACTTTCAGACAGATTGAGTTTAGATTTCTTTTCTTTTTTACATTCTTAAGGAAGCAGTCTTCTATCATATACAACCTCGATATATTTTTTCAACTTCCCTCTGAGTAAACTCAAAGCTCATCTTCAATCTATAGGAATCTGTCTGGTAATTGATAGCGACACCTGGGCCAGAAACATCTTAATTGCTTTCTATTATTTGCATAAATCTTCCATGAAATACAGAATGGATTTTTAACCTTACTAATGAATAAACATGTTAGCCCATATAGGTGAAATGTTAATTGCTTTTCTCGGTTAACATTTTGAATGACAGCATGATACAGGTGAGCTGTCAAATTTAGGCGTGTCTCCGAAATACAGCTCCTTTACCCATTCAATCCCTCATTTTCCAAATGATCTAACTTGTCATAACAGTAGCTTTGAGAATTTTCATTCTTAAGGACAGAATATCTTTCCACTGAGCTGATTAAATCTATTCAAGAACTTTTAATAAGTTAAACGTACATCTTTGCTCATTCAATTCAGCATAGACAAATGTTAAAGCCTTGGCTGATAGCTCTGAGTTGTTAGAGGGCATAAAATTGCTCACCCATATCTATCTGCCTGTCTGTCTGTCTATCTATTTATCTATCTCTAGCTGACTAACGTATGAGCCTTGAGGTGTATCATTTATCGTGTGTATTTGCTTGTATCTTGTATCTTTGTTGTGTGTATTTGCTTCTCATGATATTAAAACAATTTATGATCTCAGGAAACACAAAAACTTATTCTGCAGTAAGAGAAAGTGACCCAAAGTACAATGAAGGATAGGTTAATTATCGACAGAAAATAGTAAATTGGAAGTATGTTGTTTTGTTTTCCTGTCTATAAGCACATGGAAAACATGGTGATTGCCATAAGCATTATAACAGTAGAATGTATTGTTGGAAATTGAACACTTTGCACTCATGTGTATAAGGCACAACTGAATATACATTAGTTCAGGTGCAATGTGTTCGTATCTCTTTTCCCACACACTTTTGGTGGTCATGTGGCATCCTGATATTTAGAGTAAGCCCAAATACATTCAATATTTCTTCATTTGTATTTCCTCTAATCTTTTCTTCCTGTCATGTTGTTTCTGTGTAGTTGATTTTATGGTCCTTGGTGTAGCAGTTTCACTATTCTTAGCAAACATCATCGTAGTCTTTACTGGAGGCTGCTCTTCTGCCCAGTGCCCTTGCTATTCAACATACCCTTTGGAGAAGCACAGCACCAGCTGCGCATTTGATGTAATGCAGACTATCTGGCCCCTTCACAGTTACACAGAATCACAATTTATAGTTGAATTCTCCACAGTACAGTCAGAGAAACACTGCCATCCACATTCCAGTGTTCCCCTCCCTCTTCCAACTCTTGCACCAGGGAAGACAATTTAAGAACCAATAGCATTCTATTGACTGTTCCAATTGTAGATTGAATTTTTCTAAGAGAAGAGCAGATACTTTGAGTTACACCCTATACTCCACTTTTTTGGAAGATTGTCCTTAGTGGCACAGGGGTACAACAGCCTAGCTATGTATGTGACCATTAGACTCTGGTTCACACTCCATTATGTTACTGCGTAATTTTGGGCAGCGGTACTTTAATGGGTTTTTGTAACAGACAAAACTGAAGAGATGTAGTTTATGAAGTAAATTTATGCTGAGACAATATAATAAAATAGTTATGGTCCTGACCTCTGAAGAAAGACTCCTGGACCCAAATCTTGGCCCCATCACTTATTAACTATGTGATTTACTTCAAAGTACCTAGCGTCTCTATTCATAATGGGGATAATGACATTATCTACTTCCTAGGTCTGCTGTAAAAATAAGGGAGTTGACATATAAAATGCATAGAATCAGCACTTAGCACAAAATAGTTCCTTAAATTTTAAAAAAGTCAATTGCTATTATTTGACATTAAGAAATCTCTGTTCTTAGCTAGGTTTAGTGGTACACATCTGTAATCTCAGCACTCTGAGAATCTGAGTCAGGAAGATCACAAGTTCAAGTCCAGCCTGGGCAATTTAGTGAGACTCTCACATCAAATTAAAAAAATAAAAAAGACAACTGGAGGTGTAGGTCAGTGTAAGACCCTGGGTTCGATCATCAGTACCCCCAAACAAACAAACAAACAAACAATAATTTCTATTTTAATGTACATTAAGAATGCAAATTTAAAAGTATAAAATATTCTTAAGAAGTCTATTTGTTAACCTGAAATCCAGGTGCTCCCAAGCACTGACTACTGACAGGTAGGGGGTTTTAAAAATTGAAAAAATTTAAGGCATTTCCACAAAATAGGAGCCAAGATACTGTGGGTGACATACCAAATTACTTATGATACTAATTGATTAAAGCCAAGTTATCATATCAAGGGGTTAACTTTACGTTTACAATATATTTAGCATACTAGAGAGTGGGTTAGATTTATTATGGCACAGTATCGATAACTGTAATTTAGTGACCAAAAAACAATCTTGAACATGTGTCTATGCTCACAATTGTTCTATCACAGGCCGTCTTCCCACTTTACTGAAATCTTTAACTCAGAGTCCATGCAATGGCACGTTGCACAGTGTGCCAGTCACATCATGTTCACTGTTGGTATCTCTTACTCATATACCCTGCCAACAATACATGGCTAAAACTACAAGACAAGGGGGCGAGTGCATTTGGAAGAGAGTTTTCCACCATCCATATTTTAAACCCTGTATTCATTTTTCAGTGAGAGGCACGGCTCCTTGCTCATCAGGAAAGACAATATACTTACCAAGGGTACAAAACCCTGGTTCATTTGTGGTGTAGAAGATCTCTAGTCTCTTAAATAGCTCACTCTTCTCAATTTACGTCATGGTTTGAACCTGATTATTTTTCAAATATTGAAGCAATTATTTAGTTTTTTAATTCAATATTCAGACTATTTTGTAAATTCATCGTCATGCCAAATTTGACAAAAAGCCTCAGTGAAACAATAACAACATCAAAAACCTGAACTTATACTATGTAATAATTTTTAAAAAATATTGGTGATTTTTCTAGCAAAATAGTTTTTCAGGGACATGGTACTCAAAAATCTAAAGGCATAGTGCAGAGGTATCCAGAACCCTGACCAAGTCATCAAAAGCAGTGCATTTTATTTCCTTTTCCAGCTTCTCTGTGAGCTCAGTATGTGCTCAGCATATTCAATCATTATTCTTTCTTTGTTTACTTTTCTGTTTATGACATGACTTGCTAATTTAAATGACCAAAGACTCTCCAAACAGTGTTTAAATATGAAACCATCAGAATCATAGGTGTGGTAGATAATGTTCAGCCCCAGGTGCTGGAAATGTCAGAAAATAGCCTTGTATTCTGAGCCCTTTCAGAATTGCCTTACTCTCAGAGAGATCACTCATTCACGAACATACTTCTCATACTGGTGGTCTTGTCCCAGTAAATATTCAAGAAGTAGCTCCCCAATTCAACAAATAAACCAAGATTTACAGCCTTTGGTGACTGATTTAGATTTCCATGATGTCAATGTCCCCTACATTCCTGATTTCAAACCACAAAGAGAAATGACTTCATTGGATGCATGGTGGGAATTGATGCACGTGATCAGTTCCTGGGAGCAGTTGTGAGCCAGCTTCAGCACACCACTGCATCATGGCCCATATCCTGAAACTGATTACTTAGGAATAGAAAGGCTTGGATAACTCAGGAAAACTCAGAAGGGAAGTTCACAATGTAAGGTCAGCTGATGCTGTTATGAGACCAGCATCACAGCTCAAACTACCCATCTACCCAATCCTGCTTTCTTCTCCCTCCCTTACACAAGAGTTGGTTCCAAGAACACTTCTGAATAAGAATTCTAAATGTAAAATTGCCTGCTTCCTGGGAATCCGACCTGCAACAATTATTTTGTTTAAGTCTCTGTGTGTGCTGACCATAATCTCTTTCAGTTCTGAAGAAGACATGTCATATGCTTCTGAACTTCTTGTGTAACAGATGATCTAATTTAAATACTAATATCAGGGCAACAAATTTATAATGAAGGCAACTGGAATTACAATTACAGATTTTTACTCAGTTAACAGAAATCTTTATAAGACGCAGCACTGCTCTCTACAGTTGGACTGTCTTTTGTGATTACTGATTCAGAAGAGATACTTAGAGGACATCTTCACAACAAAATATTGTCTGCCTTTCTCCAGCTGCAGGAAAGAAGGTACAATTTTCTCCTTCCTGTTGTGATAAAATGTGTCACAAACAGTTCAAAGGATTTGCTCTGTCATGGCTGACCATTGATGAGCAAACATCATTTAAAAATCTGATTGGCAGAACCCAAAACTTACAGTTTTAAAGGAAGCAGCAGAGAGGGAATGATAAGGAATAGGCCATAAGTAGGGGAAGTAATGCAACACACATATTCTTTGATCCTATTCACAAATGTTTCAAGCCTGGTGTTGATTGCTGCATGTCTATGGTACCTTTGAAGACGCAGATTACCCCACTTTCAGGAAGCCTATTGAGATTGTCTAGGATGCTCTCTGTTTAGTTTATTACTTTTATTGTATTTTTTATTTAAACCTACAGCCACTTGCGCTCATGTGCCACTCTTGAGCACATAGGAGTCGCTGGGGAAATTATGTACCAATCGTTCTCTAGCACTAAGCAAGCTCCAGCTTTGTAAACAAAATGCGCAGCCACTCCTATTGTGCTAGCTCACTACCTCACCAGGACTCACCATGAGGTATGGGTGCTGCCAGATTCATGGATTCATGAATAGAGTAAAACAGGTTACAACGATGAGCATCTAGTGTATCACCCAGGATCTAATGTTCTTAAGCAGATACCATGTATAGATACATGGCACTTGTGATAACTATTATTTACTTGGCAGCACATGTATGTGTGTAATAAATTAAAGATAAAACTCTGGAGATGGGGGCAGAAGAGGATACTCATAATATTCTAAGACTGTTGGATTGCTGCTTTCTCCATGATTCCTGAGTGAGCTGTTTCCCCCATGAAAATGGACTTTCATGAAAATGGACTCTGTTTGTACCTTGCTTAGTAGTTCCCATCATGAGTTCCTACCATACGTGATCATTATGAGTTTATATTGTTTCTCCCTTTTTCAGTGACAAGGTTTGCAAGAGCAGGACTCATATCCAATGCTGGATGTGTCAGTTCCTCCCACTAGTATATCTTAACCTTATAAGTAATCAGTGTATATCTTTGAAAAAATGAAACAATGACAGGAGTAATTTTTGTTCTCAGTGCAGTTTTCAGAAGCATTCTTGTAACTAGGCTCAAAGTGCTTTTGTGCTGCAAAGCCTAAGCATTGAAATGCAAAGCCTCATCATTCTATTAAAGGGAAATTGTCAGAAATGATATATGCAAACATCAAAGCCTAGTGTCATTTGATGTTCTAGATTTTTGCAATGGATCAATGATAGAAAACCAAAAGTAGGTGCATGTTATAGAAACTGACAAAGAGTGCACTTTACTTCATGATTATCCATTTTCAAAAATGAAAGAGGAAACATCATACTAAAAATAATGGCAACAATCATCACAAGGTCATCTGTTTTGAGCACCATAACTGTGCCAGGTGATTAATATATTAGTTGATTAACTATCAAGAAAAACTTAATGATCATATGTTAATAGAAACATCATACACAAGATAACTTAGGTTTATTTATATTTGCAGGGTTGGAGATCAAATCTATGGCTTTGCACTTGCTAAGTAAGTGCTCTACCGCTGAACTGCACTCCCAGCTCTGAGGACCTAGGTTTACTACAGTTTGCTAAGTAAAACGAAGCCTGATTTACTAATGGGGTCATCGCATCCTGACTGGCGGCCCACAAAAGCCTGTCTCACAGGATGAGGGGATTATCTTGTACTTGGAGCTGCAAAGCCGTTCTTGGAGATATTGTCTAATTCTTTTTTTATTTTAAAGAGAAAATAAAAATAATAGCAACCAAGACAAAAATAAAACAACAATCAAACTGATACAGAATTTCAGAAAAAAGTGTTAGGGAGTTAACAATGGTTGTTATATTACATATTGTTATCTGCAACGATGTTGTTCAGATTACCAGATGTCAGAAAGCAAGACTGATGCAACAGTTAAAGAGAATAAAAATAAATTTAAAAATTAGAAGTGATACAGTTTCACCAGTCAAAGTAGTTGGGATCCAGCAATGGTTGTTATATTGCATATTGCTGTCTTCAAATTAGTTGTTCACATTACCCGGTGTAGTCCTGTGAAATTGGTCAGAAAAATAAAAATTTAAGCATTAACTGTTCCTTTCAATAAACCAATAGATGTCAGCAGCACAATTATCCCAGCTATCCCTGTATATCCATATATATTTTTCCCTTCCTTGTTTCTTTCTTTTTTCCTTTCCCTCATCTCACTTGTTCCTTCACCCTGAGCAACCTCTTTCCTTTTCACAATATCTATTGTACCTTTCAGGTTTTATTCACTGTTTCAGGTTCTTACAATAGGAAGACGATATGATGTTTACACATGTGTGTCTGATTTATTTCACTTATGAGTATGGTCTCTAGGTGCATCCATTTTCCTATAAAAGCCTCAAGTTTATCTTTTTTATAGTTGTGTAATACTCCACTGTATAGAAATACCACATCTTTTTTACCCATTCCTCAGTCCAGTTCTTATAAACACTACAATTTTGCCTTCAATTATCTCCATAAGTCAATTGCAGATAAAGAAATCAGATGCAGCAGGGCTGTGAATTTATAATTGAGAGGCGATATAAACTTTAATGCATATGCTTACAGTGTACTTACACCAAAACTAATCCATTAATTTGCATTCATTTTATAAACTTCCGTACATTTGTAGTGATAAAATAGCTATAGAAAAGGTGACCATACTCCCAAGTAAAACTGATGTACCTTGTTACTGTTTTAAGACTGCTTTTCAACTGTCTCTTACCTCACCAATGTTTTGCTTCCAGTTTGTTTTTGTTCAGCTTTGGCTCCGCTGCTCCTGCTTACACTGTGCTACTGTTTGAAATGTTAGCTATTATCAGTCATTTCACATAATTCTACTACTCATTACTGCCGTATTAAAGCAGCTCTTCATTTTCATTTCTGGGGCCAATTCTGTCTGCTAATATGAAAAATATTTTCAAGGTACTCTGACTTTTTGTCTCCTGCTGCAGGAACAGAGAGGAGAGTGCTCCTGACACAGATAATGCGTTGAGTCATAGGCTTCAGTAAAGTAATGATACTTGTGACTGACACTGAGACTCTCAACAAATGGCAGTCTCCTTTCCCACACTCCATTTTCCTGTTATATAAGTTATAGTTATTATTCCGGTATTTAGTCCTGGTTCATCTCATGTCACTCCTGCAGAACAAAGTTGTTTGCATGAGCAAATTATTCTTGTTGAAGTGGTTGTACCCATAAAACAGAGCAAGACTTAAACTCAACAGGTTTGCATGTGTTGATGTCATTTCCCCAATACTCAGCAGATCATATATCACCTATCATATCTGCATCTCATATCAGCCCTACTAGGGGTAATAGGATGGGGAAAGTGAGGCACAGAGACACGAGTGACTTATTTAAGGTTACCTATCCAATTAGATAAAAAGCTGGAATATGCCATTTTCTTGCTCCCTAACTGTTCTTTCTACTATACTATGATGTTCCCAAAGAAATTCCTGCAAAAAATGCTTTGAGAGTTGAGATACACATAATGTATACAAAATCACCTAATTAACAAGTTTATATTGGGCATGAGGATCCCTGTTCTCCCCTGGAAAGAGTCTATTTTGCAAAAGACCGGCATGGTATTTAATGTAAACCTAATTTTTAAAAAATACATCTAAATAGTTCTCAGTCAGAAGCAACCAGGCAACAGCCCACTTGACCCAAAGCCAATTTTGGGAGCCAATTTTCCCCAAACCACAGAAAGGCAGGATAGAGCAACCATAATTATTTCTATGAGATAATCCTACCAGCTCGGATCAGCTAAGGTGCAAGTGAATGTACTTAATTGCTCAGCTGTGTATTTGCTTGAATGTAATCAACCACTTACTGGGAGTAGCTGTCTAACTATTAGGATATTGGCACAAGAAAAGCTAAATAAATTAGAGAGTTCATTCTTCAGAAAACTGCCTTTGGAAGGAAAGTATCTTCCATGTTCAGAGCCAGGGAAACCTGGAAAAGACCAAGGTTGGAAGTCAGGCTACAGCCATAACAAAACACTTACTCTTAATGAGCATGCTCCATACCCTGTTTACGCAGGGCATGGCCCAAAGCCACTGACCTCTGGAGAATGCTATTCTGCTATTCTGGATCAATTGGCAGTTTATTAAATGCACCTATTACCCATGAAGTGAGCACCAGCATGAAATGAGTTGTGCTTGACGAGCAAGGAGAACAAAAGGCTTGCTTTTATAGCATTAATAACATCTGTTCTTTCAAGCATGAATTCAACAATCAGAGGAGGAGATTTCCAGACAAAGCTGAAAAACAAACATCATGATGTTTGGTCTCCAGGGCAATTACCTTAATATCTGAATATTTATCTTGTGTCCACATTAACTTGTGCAGTTTGACCATGCTCTGGCCATGGGCTGTAACTTTGAGGAAAGCGTTAATCCATGAGCTGGTACAGGGAGGGGTCCATGTGCCCATTTAAAAATAATAAATGGATAACTATGCCTTTTCCTCCAAGATGAGACTGTTCTGTGAAAACGCTGGAAGGAGAGACCACATCAGGTAATATCCATGGTTAAAGAAAAAGCTCTGAAAGTGGAGTGATGGATCTTGTAAGACTAAAGGACCCACTACTGTGCTTTTGTTCTGAGACCTTAAGCGACCCTTTAATATTTTGAAGATCCTATCAAATGCAACCTTCTCTCATGTATTGTCCCAGCCTCCAGTTCATCTCTACTTTATTTTACCCTATTTATCACTCTACAAGTTTAAGTGCTATTCTGTTAATGTATTAAGAATTTCAAGATGGCGACATCCTAAACCCAGGATGGGTCTGTTCTGAATTTACAGAACTGTGACTGCACATATTGAAAACAATGAAGTGGACCAGGCCTTTATGTCCTTAATGATGTCTTCACATAAAAGTATCCAATTTATATCATCAAAGGAAAAGTGTTATTATTCATTAGATGGAAAGCAGTTGAGATCAGTAGTGGAGTAATTCTGTGAGGGCAAGGACCTTATCACTGCACACAGGTATGAGCGCCCCATAAGTAACTGCCAAATGAAAAGTGACTACAGTTTGACAGAAAGAAAGTGATAAAAAGAAATGAAAGTGAAGGAAAGGAAAAAACAGCTATGGATTAGGGTAGAGTGATTAAAAGGATTGACTCTGAAGCCAGATCTCTTGGGTTCAGGTTTTGTTCCTATTACATACCAGGTATGACACCTTGGGTAAGCTATATAACTTGGTGTCAGTTTACTTTTCTGTAAAGTGAATGCAGTGATTATAATATCCAACTTGTAGGGCTGTTGTGGATATTAAATGAGTTAATGTATGTTAAGTATTTAGAAGAATGCTTGGCACCTATTAATCAGTATGGATGTATTAGGTAATATATGTAGATATTTATCAGGAGAAAATCACTAAGTTAGATTCTCTCTAGAAGCTATGCCGCACAACAAGGGTAAGAGGCGTGCAATGGTATATCAATTTCTGAAGCTCAAAGAAATTATATACTCTCTTACATTTACACTACTAGTAGGAGGGAGTATTGTATAAGGATTTGAATTTGGCCTACATCCTGAATGCCATGTTAATAACTTTCTTTTAGCTTGTGGGGATTGAACTAAGGGGCTTCACACTGAGCTACATCCCCAGCCCTTTAAAAGTTTGAAACAGGATCTGGGTAAGTCTCTAAGTTGTCCAGACCGGCCTCACACTTGGCAGTTTTCCTGCCTCAGCCTCCCACCATGCTGAGATCACAGGTGTGTGCCACAACACCTAGCTTTAATACCACTTTAATACCATACTCCTCTTATTTCCCTATACGAGCCAACTTTTAGTGGACTCTACAGCTTCATGTTTTTTTATTTTAAAGAGAGAAAAACACACTAAAATGATAATTTCAAAACAAGATGATAGGAAATCAACAATGGTAGGATGTGTTCTTTTGCAAATTTTAACTATGCAATACAGCATTGGTAACTATAGGCACTATCCTGTACAAATCCTTAGGGATAAAAAATCACTTTGCAATGAAATATATCTCAGCAGGTGTGCTATAAGAGATGAAAGATATAAAAGAAATTTAGAAGTAACTCTTCATAGGATAGTCTTTTTCTAGGTCCCAGAACATACACCTTTCACCTCCTTCCCTTACCTGGACAATCCTTTAGGTATCTTCCTCCTTCTGGTGGCTCACTCTGTATTGGTCTCTATTTCTATTTCTATATGAGTCTCTCTAGAGTTCAGTATATCCTGTATCCCAGCTAGCTCTTACATTCTCACTGGATTCTGTATGCACCTAGCCTCTCCCTGATCATCGTATGGGGCTTTGTGCTCTCCTCTCTGGCACTGGTCCTACTTAACCCAGGATGGCCCTGGCCTCTAGCATGTCTCTTTTTGTTCTTGTCTAGCACCTATAGTTCCAAGCCTAGAGGGAACAGACTTTGTACTCATATACTTCATTCAAATGTTTGTAGCCGAGCAGGCAAATGCACAGAGACACAACATAGAGTAATGGTTGTCAAGGGCTAAAGAAATGGGGACCAGAGAGTGGCTGTCAGTGGGTATAAGACTTCTTTTTGGGTTGATGAAAATTAGATTTTGACAATAATTGCACAACTACAGATACAGTAAAAAACAGCATAATTTTATACTTTAAAACATATGGTATATGAAATATATTCTGATAAAGCTGTAAAATATAATTGTGGTATCATTTTTATTAATGAAAGATCAAGATTCCCTCAAGTCAACATGCTTCATCTTTACTTTGTTTTTGTGGGGTGTAGGCTGCCCATCAAACCCAAGACCTCACCCATGGCAGATATATGTTCTACCACTGAGCTATGCCTTCAAACCTCTTGTTCACCTCTTGTTGCTGCTATGAACTTGAAGAATATACCTTGGATTTGGTCTACTGGTCTTTACAATTGCCTCTGTTTCTAAAATTCTTAATATCAGGCTGACATAAGGATTGCTTCTTAGAGGATTCCAGGATACTTGACAAAGGCAACTGGTATTTGCAGATTGGCTAGTGTCTTATAGAAACAATAAGGATAAGAAGTGAAGAAGTTTGAATTCCTCTATTGAGGCCACTACTTGCAAATCTATGTGACACTTGGCAAGTCACTTCACTTCATGGACTTTAGTTTCCTATCAGTAAAGTGGATAAATTGGACCACATGACTCTAAAAGCTTCTATCAATTTTAAAGTTCTGTGGCTTCATATACATGGACATTATTTGTGAACAGATTAATTTCTTAGAAAGCCACTACTAAGTTCTTCCTAAATAAAACATTTGCGAGCTTTAGTCCCTAGTCCATAAGTAAGCAAAATGCCTAAAATATGATCAAGTTCAAAGATTGGTGGATAAGATTAGTAAAATAAATGTGCGCATGTGTGTGTGCGCGTGTGTGTGTGTATGTATCTGTTTTCCCCATTTCCAAGCATGAATGTTATGATATCTCTGTAGATTGCATCCAGCTATATTTTATCTAATGGCATGGACTTTTAAAACCAAGCTGTGTTTTTAATGCCTTCCTTCCAAAAGAGAGGCAGCAGTATACAGCATAGTGGTGCTAACCTCTGATGACCAGTACTGTTATTTCTGATCACAGGCAGCTGAAGGCCAAAACCGC
Source organism: Dinomys branickii (assembly GCA_004027595.1). Classification (NCBI taxonomy): domain Eukaryota; kingdom Metazoa; phylum Chordata; class Mammalia; order Rodentia; family Dinomyidae; genus Dinomys; species Dinomys branickii. The sequence goes on along the minus strand of PVLD010023243.1, from coordinate 14,009 downwards.
AGAAGCCACAGGAGATGTTAGTTCTCACGCTTGGGTCTCCACGGAGCTTAGAGCCAGTGCTGGCTGATGCAAGCCTTGCAGGTGCACTTAGTTATGAATGCAGAATCTGGACACTCACACACAGTCCATGTTTTCAAGTCCCCTCCAGGGACCTTGAGGCAGAGTAGCTAGGACTAGGCTAGAGATGGAAACTTTGTAGGAAATAACCAGTAAACAAAAGGCTTTTCTGACATTTCTGCTTCAGGGTTCAGTATTTTGAATGGCTTTAGCATTTTCAGAATAATATTCTATATTTGTGCCAGAGCTCTTAAACGTTTTAAGTAAAAGTGCATTGATTATGGGACTGAGTTTATTGTGTTCAAAGGATTAAGCAACTCAGCACTGATAAAGAATGGAAAGCTAATACTAAAGCAAGCCAAGCTAAAATTGTGAAGTATTTCTTTTCTTTGTGATCTTGTCTCCCGTTCTTTCCACTTCAGATTAAAGATATTTTCAATTAAAACAAAATGGCCAAGAGCCTATTCATGTTACTTCCACAGACTCCCCTCAGTATTCTTGGTTTGTGACTGGCCAACACAGTCTAGTACATTTTTAGTATTATTTCCTTTCTCTCTTCTAACAAGCTCTCTTTCTGGAAATAATTCCTGGTGACAGCTACTCTGATAGGGTGCTGGCTAGACTGTTGATTTCAATTTTTGAGCTTGCTAGAGCAAAACACAAAGCATTCAGGGATATAGAGTTAGAGGCAAGAAAACCTAAACATTTTAACATTTTAAAAGCTAGAATATAGTTGACATACCAAAGTTCAAAACTAATCCTCTACAGTGGTTCAAATATATTACGATTCTAGTCTTTAATTTTTTTCTTTTACTGTAAAAATTTACCATACTACATGATGCTTTGATAAACATTACTCATGTGATTAATACAGTCAAGCAAATTAACACATCTGACATTTCACATATTTATCTTTCTCTTTTGTTATGTTGAGAGTACCTAAAATTTACTGCTTCAGCAAATTATCAGTATATATTTGTTAATAAGTGTATTTCTCAGGCAATGCCCTAGGTCTCTATCCATCTTGCAAGACTATAGCTTTGTACCCTTAGAATGACAGCTCCTCATTCTCTTTGCCTGCCCCCCAACTTGCAACTACCATTGTAGATATTTCTTTCTAGATTTATGAAATCTTGTGATATATTTCTGTTTCTGACTCATTTCACCTATTATAATGTCTTTTTATCTAGGTTTTTGTAAATGTCAGGACATTCTACTTGTGCTTCTATGTTCATTTCAGCAAAGTACAACTTTAAGAGTTAATGAATTCATCTCCCCCAAATATATTCCTAAAACATTAACTACTGGGCTATATGGCAGAGCTATTTGTAAGTTTCTTTAGGAACCTCGATAATGTGTTCCCCAGTGGCTGCACCGATCTGCATTCCCAACAGTGTGTGTTCATTCCCTTTATCGTACATCTTCATCTCTCGTGTTTTTATGACAGCCATGTAATTGAAATAAGGTGATATTTCACACTGTTCTGACTTAGAATTCCTTGATTAGTGATGTTGAGTACTTTTTTCATATACCTGTTGTGCATCTTATGTATTCTTTGAATAAATATATATTCATGTCCTTTGTCCATTTTAAAAACTTGGATGTGTCTTTCTTTCTTTCTTTCTTTCTTTCTTTCTTTCTTTCTTTCTTTCTTTCTTTCTCTTTCTTTCTTTCTTTCTTTTTTCTCTCTCTCTCTCTCTCTCTCTCTCTCTCTCGCTCTCTCTTCCTTCCTTTCTTCCTTTTTTGTTATTGTGTTCCATGAATTCCTTATATGTTTTGGGTTTAAACTCTTATCAGATATAGGGTTCACAAATACCTTTTCCAAACCCACAGGCTGCCTTTTCACTTTAATTTCTTTCTTTCTTTTTTTTTTTTTTCTGTACAGCGGATCAAACTCAGGACCTTGCACTTGTCAGGCAGGCGCTTATGCCACTGAGCTATACCCCCAGCCCCTCACTTTAATTTCTTTGCTGTGCAGAAGTTCTTTAGTTTGATGTAGTCCCAGTTATATATTTTTGCTTTTGTTTTATGTGCGTTTGGCATTCTATGTTTAATTCTTTATAAGAGGGGAAGAGTGCATTCAAACTTCATGAAATCATCATTCTTTTGGTCACATGCACATGTATTCTATTCACTTTCCCTCTGTATATCTATCATTAGTTACACAGAATTGAAATATAGCTTGGGATAATCTCATAGAGATTGATATTTGTGGACAGGTAGATTCTGGTCAAGTAAAGCCTTAAAGAAAAAAGATACCTAAAATATCTCATTGGCTGATTGGCTGTACCTTTGTCTCTCAGGTGGTCTTTATATACAGATACTTACTCTTAGCAGTTCTAGAGATAAAGACAGATAATGCCATTGGTGTATCTGTATTATTGTTCACAGATATTCAGAGCCCCTACCTGTATGACAGTATATGACAGGTAAATATTCCCACACTACTGAACTCAGGCCAGGTCAATGTGAGTTTCTTTTGCCAGAAAAACATCAGCAGAAGTGCTATATATGCCCTTTGGACAGAAACTGTGAGGGTGAGAACATGATTCTCTAGTGTCTTTTTTCCCCTCCCTTTGGAATTATGGAAGCAAGGACCTAGAAGCTTCCACCAACTTGAATCTGATATGAGGGAGAGCAGAGGCCACTTGATGACCTACAATGCACCAGAAATGTGAGAAATAAATGTTCTTTTAAGCTTCACATATTTGGAGGTTGCTTCTTACTAGACTGAAACCTAGTTTGCTATGACTGACAGATACATCATCCTTGCTCTTGAGATTTGAAAATGTAGTATTTAAGATAGACATGCCCAACCATGAGTAAGTAATACATAAAAATATATAAAGATACAAATTCAAATCTTACATGACAGCGATGTAGATTTACTTAATGAAAGAAAAAGGATAAAGAAGTTAACAAGTGCATAGGGAATAAGGCCTCTAGATGACCAGATATTATTTTGTGGGAGAAAATAGAAATAGTAACGGTAAGAATCACGAGCACACTCCTCACTGGCCTGCTGCGCTCCCTTCCCCTCCCTCCTCCAGCCCTTTGGGTCTGTGGGACATTTTAGGTATTTACTTAGTAATGGCCAAATCTGATCAATTGACATGCAGTCATTCAATTTCATCCAGATTGTCTTCCTATACATAAGTAAATATTTTACATACCTAAAGAAGGATGGTTGTCCCGGTAGCAACATTTACATTCCTACACATTCCTTGAAGCCAAGGATGGAACAGCTTGGCTAATTCTCCTCATTAAGAGGGAATACTGCTGATCTACTGGCCAGCTTCTCTGGCTGTGGTGCTGTGATGCCTGAAGTTTCTCTCCCCATTCTGCTTTGTCGGGGTCCCTCATCTATATTCCAGAAACTTCCATTTCACTCTATCATTTCCTAGAGCCCTAGTTTATTTGCTCACTTTTAAATTTACCATTAAAATGTAAAGCAAAGGCATGCATGTTGACCAGGTAGTATTTCCAAGGTTCTTTGAACCCTAAATTTGATGTGAAAACATGATTTCCAACTTTGCAGATGATGCTAAATTGAGAGAGAATAAAAACCAATGAGGAGTAATTAGGTGGCATAGCCAGATATAAAAGGATTTGCGTCACTTCTGTTTCCGGACTAATAGATGGCAAGTGCAGGGCTGCACAAATAAATGAAAGGTAATTAGCCCCTACAAAAATCAGCAGTGGGGATCTCTGCTGATGAAAGTGGCAGGAGTGAAGAGAAACAGAATGGTTGCAAGGGTCAGTGAGGGTGCTTACAGCCTGGGTCTGACTGCGTCATGGAGAAACTCCAGACATCTGCTATATTCTCCAGCTACGTTTTTGTCTGTATCTCTCCCTCACTCTGTTACACAGAGGCATTCTGCTGTCAACAATGTGTTACTTTAAAGCGTTGTATACAGTCTGACTCAGCCTGGCCTTTACTGTGCGTACACAGGCTTGGCAAAAGCAAAGTAACTTCAGGCATACTGCACTTTCATTTTCCATGGTCCCTGGTGCTAAGGTGGCTCATACCCATTTAGGCTCAAGGGTCTGTAAGAAGGAAACTCTCTCTATTTGCAAGTACTTTGGCTTCACTTACCACAGGTTTTCCAGTGACAATTACACAATGCCTGAGGTTCCAGAGTAATAGAACAAAACTACATCAAATAAGAGAAACATTTATATTCTTTCTCTATTCACCCGGCCGTCTTCCTTCTCCCCTGCTCTTGGTATTTCTGTAGCATGAGATACTACTTACGAATCATCTATGCACCTCTCTAATTGTTGACTTCAACACCCCCTTAAATGGTCCTTTCTTTCCTCAGCCTCTTAGGATGGAAATTCACTACAGACTTTACATTGTAAATCGCTATTCCAACAGTGCATCCACTGTCCTGGTTCCAGCTGCCACATGACCATGTTATACTGTGAGATGCAGTTCTAAGTACTTGTGATGAAAACCCTTTCTGTTCTTCCCCAGAAGACCTCTTGTTGCTTTAATTTCTCAATGTTCAAACCTGTAGTTAATCGGCCAGTCTTACAAAATATAGCAACAAATATCCTGCAAAATTTGAATATAACAGCAGAAGAACAATGTCTTTCCTTCCTCCTGTCCATTTAGTATCTAAAACTCCAGAAGGATAGTTCCTTTTTAATGTTCACTCCCATAGCTCAATCCAAATGCCCTTTATGTCAGGGAATTGAACTCTTCTAAACTTTTTCTGTCCTATTCTCATAGTTTTCATATACCACTGAGAAGAATAATGAATTTTGAGTCATCTAGACCCATATATTTCCAATCCTTCAGTTTTGCTTAATTTGTATTTTTCTTAGCATGGTGAATTTATTTTAGCCACTCTCTACTGCCTCACTAGCTCAACTATATGGTTTGGCTTCTCAAGTAAAGGTTTCTACCATAACCAACCAAAGCAGCACCACTTCTTTTACTCACCACCTATGGCCAGCTAATTCTGATGCTACTCAAAGTTCGTACCTTCTTCTGCTGGCACCTTAACCACCAGCACCACTACAGTTCATATTATCTTCCAACGATGATATCTACTTAGATTTTTATATGTGTGTCTAGAACAGCAGAATGAACACACACACACACACACACACACACACACACAACCACCACCACCAACAGCACATCACTTCCATCAGGTTTTCAAGCACCTCAACCTAAAACAACAGATTCAAGACATAAACCTATACCCACACTTAGCCCCTAAGATTGTTGATAAAAGTCGGGATCCGTTACTGTCGTAAAAGATTTCGTTGTCTGTCTCTGTGGAGGAAGAATGCAGCTAACTCTAACAGTTTAGGCCTCAGCACAGAAAGCAAGGGAAATGCTTCTCTCAGATTTGCATCACAAAACATGCATGCAGTGTAATAGGTATAATGTATATACAGGGTAACTATTGATAGATTCTTTTCAGGTGCTAAAGCATGGGCCTTTTGTAATAGTCACCCAAGCTTCCTGCCACTGCAACACATGGAGAAATGTACTTCCTACCTACAATTCTTCATAGCCTGACACCCTAGGTTTTCTGGGCATATGCAGATAACAGGAGGACTTATGGACAGACCTAATCTAAATCTGGATTCCTGGAATGGGACTTGCATCAGAGCTATTTGGAAATGATTTTTATCTTCCCATATTATTTTGTAGTCTTAGCAACAAGGATGTTATATTACACATTTATTGACCTTGCTTCTTATTAGCTCAATACTTACAGGTAGCTACTGTAACTTAAAGCATTGGGTACAGCTGTACCAGGTGGGCATTCCAAGAGGGTGTGCCTGACTTTACTTAGTTTTCTACTTTTTATCATGAAAATTTCCAAACATAGCTAAAAGTGTAATATACATAGCAACCAACCAATCTCAATATTTATCAGCAATTTACAGAGTACATCTCATATGTCCACCCTATTTCCCCTTTTACTTGAATATTGTGAAGTGAATCCAATATACCACAAATATGCTTGTCTAGCAGACAATTCAATTTTAAGTAAGGCATTTAGAATCTTAAAACATAATTTGTGTGCAGTGAAGTTATGTATTTCAATCAGAAGTTTTTAAACTTGCTTTATTGGCATATGACTGACACAGAAACAACGGTTCATTTTTAATGTATATAATTTGCTGAATTTGGAATTGTGATCACCACAATCAAGGCCGGAAACATATTGATCACCTCTAAAAATTTCCTCTAGCTCTATTAATTCACAGAAAAACAATTAGAATTAAATCTCTTAGTAAATCTTAAAATGCATATTTTTGCATTTTATGAAATCAATAAAAGAAAATAATAAGAGAATAACAATAGTTAATACACTACGTATCATTATCTTCAAAGTAGTTACTCTGGGTACGAGACAAATCACAAAAAGTGATTTTCTTTTACAAAGAAGAAACAAGTAGTAACTAACACAAAACTTCTTTCTTTCTTTTCATTTTCTTTCTTTCACTACTAGTAAAAATGAAACAAATTAGTATATATGTTAAATATTTTCAAAGCTCACAATTGGTAATTTGGGAGATTATTTGAACTTCTCTCCCTCCATCTCCCTCTGCATATATACATATGACACTATACAGTATTTAATGTTGTGTGTCTGACTTATTTCACTTAACATTATATTTTCAAGTTGCATCTATTTACCCACAAAAGGCTCAAGTTCAGCATTCTTTATGACAGAGTAGTACTCCACTGTGAATAAATACAATATTTTTCTAATCCATTCACCTATTAATGGACATATATGCAGATTCTGGGATCCAGTTATTAGAAATTGTGCTGATAAAAACATGGGTATGCATGTATCCCTATAATATGCTGATTTTAATTTTTTGGGGAGGTACCTATAAGGGGTATACCTGGGTCAAATTGAAATTCTAATTTTAAATTCGGATGAATCTTCACACTGATTTCCATATTGTTGTACAAGTTTACATTCTCATCTACAATGTAGGAGAGTTTCTCTTTCCCCACATTCTTATGAGCCCTTGTTATTATTAAACTTTTTGATGATAATAATTTTTTCTGGAGTTAGGTGGTATATCAATATAGCTTTAATTTGCATACACATATATTATTGTACTACCTAGAGGCATGATGCTGTATTTCCAGAACACACTCCATCTTAAATAACAGTAAGTCTATAACCTATGACTTACACTTTTACCTTTTCTCCCCCAATCTTTTGGAAAACCCCTTTCTACCTTCTGCTTCCATGAATTGGAGTGTTCAGGATTACTCAAACTAGGGGAATCATGAAGGATTTGTGTATTTGTGTCTGATACATTTGACACTGTAGAGTGTTATCCAGGTAAGTCCATGTTGTCACAAATGGAAAAATTTCTTCTCCTTTTAAGGTTAAATAATATTCTGATATATATGTATCTATATATTGTATGTGTAATTTTCTTTAAGCACTCATCTATTGATAGACATTTAAGTTTTTTCTGTGTCTTGGCTATTTCAAATAATGTAGCATTGAACAAGAATCCAGAAAAAGAAATGAAAATCATCCAAATCAGTGTGCAAAAAGTAAAATTATCTTTGCAAATAACACCAACTTATATACAGTGTTTGTGGTCTTCCATATAGAGTATTATGTCATCTGCAAATAATGATAATTTCACTTCTTCCTTTCCTATCCTTATTCTTTCTCTTTTATGTCTTTCTCTTGTCTAATTGCTCTGGATAGTGTTTCCAGAACTATGTTCAATAGGAGTGGTGTTAGTGGACATCCTTGTCTTATTCCTGATTTTAAAGTAAAAGATTTCAGTTTTTGTCCATTTAGTATGATCTTGCCTGTGGGTTCATCATAGATGGTTTTAATGAGATTGAAGTAAAGACTATCTATTCCTATTTCCTGTAGGGTTTCCTCATGAATGAGTGTTGGACTTTATCAAAAGCTTTTTCTGCATCTATTGAAATGATCATGTGGTTTTTGTCTTTGGCCCTGTTGTTATGGTGATCTGTGTGTACTGAACCACCCTTCCACCCCTGGGATGAATCCCACTTGGTCATGTGTAAAATTTTCTTGATGATTTGCTGAATTCTGTTTGCTAATATTTTATTGAGTATCTTTGAATCTGTGTGCATTAGGAATGTTGGCCTGTAGTTTTCTTTCTTGGTTGGGTCTTTCTCTGGTTTTGGTATCAATATAACACTTGCCTCCATAAAGGAGTTAGGGAGAATTGCTTTTTTTCAATTTCACAGACCTGAGGATCAATGGAACAGACTGGAAGATGCAGTGCCAACCAAAAACACATTCAGCCAGCTCATTTTTGACAAAGAGGCCAAACAAGTTCCTTGGAAGACAGATACCCTCTTTAATAAATGGTGCTGGAAAAACTGGCTCATCACATGCCAAGGATTGAAAGTAGACTCTTAGCTAGCACCATGCACCAAACTCAAATCAAAATGGATCACAGATCTAAATATTAAAACAGAAACACTAAATCTACTGGAAGAGAAAGTAGGTAAGAATCTTGAAGACATAGGGGTAGGCAGAGAGTTCCTGAACAAAAACCAAACTGCACATGAAATACTTCAAAGAAGTCTGACTTATTTCACTTTCTTATTTCACTTGGGATCTCACCTTATTGAAAAGTTTTTGCACATCCAAAGAAATCACCAGCAGAGTAAAAAGAAAACCCACAAATTGGGAAAAACTTTTAGCTGACTGCCCCTCAGACAATAGACTTCTATCTAGAACATATGAAGAGTTAAAAAAAAAATCAGCCCTCCCAAATTCAAAGACCCAATCCAGAAATGGGCATCTGAGATAAACACATACTTCTCAGACAAAGAAATACAAATGGCAAATAAATACATGAGAAAATGACATTATTAGTCATTTGAGAAAAGAGAATTAAAACAACACTGAGATTTAATCTCACTCCAGGGAGAATGGCTATCATCAACAAATCAACCAATGACAAATGCTGGCAAGGCAGCACAATTTGTAGTAGCTAAGACCTGGAAGCAAACTAAATGCCTATCAACTGAGGAATGGATGAAAAAGATGTGGTATTCTTACATGATGGAATATTACTCAGCTATAAAGAAAGATATAAACTCGAGGCTTTCATAGATGAATGGATGCAACTCTAGACCATACTCCTAAGTGAAATAAATCAAACCCGCATGTGTAAATACCATAGTGTCTCATTAGTGTAAGTACCTGAAAGAGTAAATAAAATCTGAAAGGTTCAATTACATTGTGAAAGGGAAAGAAATGGTTCAAAAGGAAAGAACAAATGGGATGAGCAAAAAGAGGAAAGAAAGAAAGAAGGAAAAATAGTATGTATACACAAAATAGTTAAGAGAGTTGTATTACTGATTTCTATTGCTTCACTGAAAAGAATAGTTAATGTTTAATTGTTTTTTCAATCTTACATGCTAATATTCATTTAACTGAGTAACAAATTGGAAGACAATAATATGCAATACAGTAACAATTGCTAATTTCCTATCACTTTGTATGAAATTCTGTGTTGTTTCTATTGTTTGGGTGTTGTTTTGTTTTTGTTTATTTGTTTGTTAATCTGTTTTTGTTCTTTTATCTTTAAAACAAAAAAGAATATATAACAGAGAAAATCAATATTTTCAAGAAATTGTGTGGATTTAATATCCACATGCAAAAGAATGATCCTGGGATTCTCTGACAGTATACCCAAAAATCAACTCAAAATAATTTAAAGATTTAAACGTTAAAAAAATGAAACTATAAAGTTCCTAGGATAAGATATATGTATAGATAGATAGCATCAGGGCACTAATCTTGGCAATGGTTTCTTGGAATTGTCTTCCAAAGCATGGCAATAAAATAAAAAATAGACAAGTACTATACATCAAAATAAAAGTTTTCTGCACAGCCAAGGAAACAAAAGAGAAAATGGAAAGGCAACCTGTAGGATGGAAAAAGTATTTTCAAATTATGTGTCTTATAAGGGCTCAATATCCAGAATACATAAGGAACTTATACAATTCAACAGAAAGAAAATGTTTATTTAGACAAGCCAAATTTAAAGTGGCAACTAAAACTTCATGGTACTGGCATAAATACACACATATAGATCAGTAAACCAGACAAAGAGAACCCATAAACAAATGAATATGCATTTTTTGATACATAAAAGATGGCTGGTAGCTATGGGAAAAGGTAGTTACCATCACTAATCATCAGTGATGGCAAGTTAAAACTGCAATGAGATATCAGCTCACACCTTTTGGGATGACTATGATGAAAAAGAAACAAGTATTGGCAAAGGTGCACAAGAAAGAAAATAATTGTGTACCATTAGTAGAAATTTAGATTTATGCAGCCACTATGGAAGACAGCATCGAGCTTTCTAAAAAAGATAAAGACATATTAAATGGTCAATAAGTACCACTTCTGGACATATCACTAATGGACCTGAAATCAGGACTTGAAATAGATTAGTATCTCTATATTTATTACAGTATTATTCATTATAGCCAAGATTATTGTGCAAAGATGGATAAATCGATAAAGAAAATATGATATAGAGATTGATAGAAAAATATTCAGCCATTAAAGAATGCATCAAAAAGCAAAAATATGCTGCATACAAGAAACACATTTAATTCACAAAGAATTGCAAATTAAAATATGCAAAACGATACTCCATGTGACAGGAACCTGGGAAAAAACAAGAGTAGCTATTCTATTTGCAGACAAAGTGGATTTCAAGCTAAGATTTATTAAGAAAAACAAAGTCAATACATTCTTGTAAAGGGAACAATCCAAGAGGAAGTGATATCAAATGTGATATACACATATACCAGTGCAGCCAGCTATATAATACAAATGTTAACAGACCTGAAAAATCAAATAAGCACTGATATGATTGTATTGGAGGATTCGAGTACCCCACTCTCACAAACTGACAGATCAACTAGATGAAAAATCAGTAATCAAATATTAGCACTGAACTAAACTGTTGAATAAGTGGACTGAATAGATGTCTATAGAGTGTTACTCCACACAAAATCACAATACACATTTCCCTCAGCTGCACATGGTACGTTTTACAGAATAAACCACATACTAGCCCACAGAACATTTTAAGTAAATGAAAAGGAATTGAAATTATCTCATGCATATTTTCAGACCATAGTGCAATGAAATTGGAAATCAGTGGTGAAAGAAACCACAAGAACTTCATAAAGACATGAAAATTAAATTAACACCCTTCTGAACAACCAATTATCCATAGATGAAATTAAAGAAGAAATTAGATAATTTCTATGATTAAACAATAATGCAAATACAACATACCAGAATTTATAGGATGCAATGAAAGCAGTCATATGAGGGAAATTCATACTCATGAATACTCATATCAGAAAAGAGAGTGATCTCAAATAAGCAACATTATTTTGAACCTCAAGCTTCTAGAAAAAGAGTAGGCCAAACCCAAAGCTTGTATGAGGGAAGAGCATATGAAGACTAGAAATCAATGCAATGGAGACTACAAAACAATATAAAGAATCAATGAAACTAAGAGTTTGTTTTATGAAAGATTAAAATAATATTGATAACCCTTTGCTAACCTGATTAAACAAAGTAAAGACTCAAATTTATGCAATTAGGAATGAAAAGTGTGAAATCACAATGGATCCTAAAAAAATACAGATCATCTAAGCCTACTTTGAGAACTTATATTCTAATAAGATGGAAAATGCAAAAGAAACGGATATATTCCTAGGTATGTATGAATTGGAAAAGCTGAATCAAGAAAGTATAAAAATCCTAAATAAACCAATATCAATCAGTGAAATTGAAGATGTAATTAAAAACCTACTAACAAAAAAAAAAAAAAAAGCCCAGGCTTCGATGAATTCACTGCTGAATTCTACAAGAAACATTGAGAAGATCTAACACCAGTACTTCTCATACTCTTTAATGAAATTGAAATAGAAGCAATACTCCCAAATTCATTCTTGGAAGCAAGCATTACCCTTATACAAACACCAGAGAAGGACCCAATTAAGAAAGATAACTACAGGCCCATCTCCCTAAATAACATATATACAAAAATCTTCAATAAGATACTGGGAAGCAGAATGCAAAAATCATCAAGAATAGTATGCAACATGACTGAGTAGCATTCGTCCCAGAGAGGAAGGGCAGTGGAATATATGCAAATCAATCAATAAATGTAATACACCATATTAACAGAGTCGAGGACAAAAGTCCCATAAGATCTTTTCAGTCGATGTGGACAAAAACTTTCGACAAAGCTCAACACCAGTTCATGACAGAAAAAACCTATAGATAACTGGAAAAGATGGTGTTGATCTCATTTTGATAAAAGCCATCTAAGAAAAACCAACAGCCAATATCATACTACATGGAGATAAAACTGATAGCTTTTATTCTAAAATAAGGAACAAGACAAGGTCCTCCACTGTCGCTACTCTTATTTAATATAGTTCTGGAAACTTTAGTTGGAGCAATTACAGAAGATAAATAAAGAAAAGGAATGATAATAGGAAAGGAAGAAGTTAAATTACCATTATTAACAAATGACATAATAGTCTACATAGAAGACCCCAAAAACTCTACCAAAAGATTTGACAATTCAATAAGCAAATTCAGTAGAATAGCTGGATACAAATAAACACTAAAAAATCAATAGCCTTCCTGAATATAAGTAACAAACTCACTGAGAAAGAAATTAGGGAAATGACACCATTCATAATAGCATGCAACCCAAAATTAAATGCCTAGGAATCAATCTAATAATGGATGTAAAAGACCTTTACATTAAAAACTACAAAACTTTGAAAAAAGGAGATTGAAGAGGATATCAGAAATTAAAAATATCTTTTTCTCTTGGGTAGGAAGAAACAATGCAATGAAAATGGCCATACTTCCAAAATTGTTATACAGATTTAATGCAATTCCAGTTAAAATTCCAACAGAATATTTCACAGAATTAAAGAAAACAATCCTAAAATTAATTTGGAAATAGAAGAGAAGTATAATAGCAAAAGCAATTCTAGGCGACAAAGTCAAGGCAGGTAGCATCACAATCCCAAACTTAAACTTATGTTACAAAACTATGGTAATAAAAACAGCATAGCACTGGGAAAAAATCCAGTCCTGAGGATTATTGGAACAGGTCAGAAGATGCAGAAACAACTCCAGACAAACTTAGGCACCTTATTTTTGACAAAAGTGCTAAAAGCATTCACTGGAAGATAGTCTCTTTAATAAACTATCCTAGAAAAACTGGCTTTCCATATGCCAAAGATTAAAATCAGACCCATATCTTTCACCATTCACTAAATACAAATTGAAGTGAATCAACAATCTAAATAATAAAACTGTAAATCTGCTGGAGGTAGTATAGGTACAGCTCTTGAAGACATTGATGTAGGCAAAAACTTTATGAACAAAACTTTGCACAGGAACTATCACTAAGAATCACCCTTTTGGAACTCATCTTGTTAAAAAGCTTTTGCATTGTAAGAGTAATCACCAACTCAGCAAAGAGACAGCATACAGTTTGGGAAAATCTTTTCCAGCTGTTCCTCAGACAAAGGATTGCTATTCAGAATATACAAAAACTAAAAGAAGAAAATCAGATCACCCCCAAACTTAAAGACTCAATCCAAAAATGGGTATCACAGATCAATACACACTTCCCAGACAATGAAATAGAAATAGCAAATAAGTATATGAACACAATGTTCAATATCACTGGTCATTCAAGAGATACAAAATAAAACAATGCTGAGATTCCATATAACCCCAGAAAAAATGGTTATTATTGAGAAATTTATTAATAATAAAGGATGGCAGAACTGTGAGGAAAAAGGAACACTTCTCCACTGTTGGTAGGAATGTGACTGTAAATAAGAACAAAAAATATATAGGTGTTGTGAAATATGTAGAAAATGT
>PVLD010023242.1:0-27790 GCA_004027595.1 Dinomys branickii | reverse complement strand
GTATGACATCCATGGTAGAAACCTTCATCCTACTGCTTAAGGAATCATCCATCTGAAATGAAGACATTTCTGGTGTGTGTTTGTTTTGGACGGTAGTGAGGATTAAATCCAGGGCCCTCACACTGAGCTACATCCCCAGGCCTTTCTATTTGTTATTTTGAGACAGGACTGTGCTAAGTCACTGAGTTGCTAAATTGCCCAGGTTGGGCTCAAACTTGTGATCCTTCTGCCCCAGCCTTGCAGAGTGCTGTCATGGTGGCCCAGTGCCATGGCTCTGCCTCTGGATTTCCAGCAGAGATGCTAGTGTGGTAAAAGGGAGGAATGTGTTCAGGGCAGTGGAGCAGAAGCAGAACTTCTGGGTGCTGAGGTCAGGAAGGGGTGATTTCTTTATAACTTATCTGAGGAAGCGGAACAACTGTACACCACTCTCCTAGAAATTATTTTTTTTACTGGGTCTAAACGTACTCTTTTTGAGCACTTTAGGTTTCTCTTTTAATTTTATTTTTTTCTGTGATTTTTTTTTTTTTTTTTTTGGTGGTACTGGGGATTGAACTCAGGACCTTGTGCTTCCCAGGCAGGTGCTTATTCCACTGAGCTATATCCCCAGCATCTCTTTTAATTTTAAAGAGAAGTTATATAGCATCTTTTGCACAATGAGTGAATTATTTTTTAAATATACCTCACTGTCCAAATGGATTTTTACCCTAGGATCCAGACTTTCTGGGTATCCTGCACATATTTTGTCTGTCTATCTCTAGCCACTAGAATACAGACAAATATTTCTGGTTTTCTCGCTGATATGTAGGTTCCTAATACTTAGTGCCTGGCACATCTAATATGATCAATGTGCATTTGCTGGATAGATCAATAAATGACCTTATTCATAAGATTTATCTAGGTTGCTCTTACTTCCCTCTCTTTTTTAGTGTATGATTGCAATACAGAACAGGGATGTTCATTTGGGGGAACTGATACATACACATAACATTTTTTTTAATTTAAAAAAGTACAAAAAGCTCACAACTTACTACAATTATTTAGGAACCTAGATATATCTCTTCCCCCTCTGAGAATGTTAGAAGTGCTTGCTAACACCTATTAAGGTGATTACATCACAGTGTAAAAAAAAAAAAGTCTAATTTCCTTTCCTGACATCTGGATTTATACTTACTAATTGCGAACCAGTATTATGCTGAGGGTTTTGTTGTTGCTGTTTGTTTTTAGTTTTGTATTTCTTAACCTCTTTATGCCCAATTCTCAAGCATAATACTTAAGTATCTTACTGTACCTTTCCTGCATGGGGCAGCTGCATACCCTGATCTCTTTTTAAGGATATGTAGTAAGAACCTAGCCCTAAATTCAGGCTCTGTTCTCTTTACCACTGCCCCCAGCATTACTAAGAAGCGGTATTGTGCTTGCATCCTATTACTTCTATTCGACCTTCCCAGCACAGCTATTTTAGTCGTCATTGAATAAAACCACATCTGGTCAACTCCACTTTAAGAAATGTGAGATTACGGTGCTGAAATGGCAATTTGATCCATTTAAATAAGATGGTAATATTAGTTAAAAGACTTATAATCCTTTAAAATACCCTGTATCTGAAGCAAAATTTATTATTACTATGACACTACAATTCAGGGCAAAAAAATGCTGCTATGACAGATCTGTAATGAATAAATGAAAAGCAATGTGCTTTTTAGTATAATCTCCTTTGAAGCAGGCATTAAATTATTAACAATGTTTCCAGCGTATCCATCAATCAAATCACCCCCAGAAGGAGCCCTGGGTTTTACACCCATACATAAACAGAGAGAGAGAAAAGAAACCTCCATACCTGGATGAGGGCCTGTAAAGAAAGAAAAGAGCCCTGTACATAAAGGTAGGCATTCATAGTGGAAGGAAACTATTCTTCAGAATTTTTAAAAAAGGCAAAATAAGAGCCAATCACAGGCTTCATGAGTTCCCTTCCTGCCTCTCTCTGAAGAAATTATTAAAGGAATCTGATCCCCTGCCCAACTCACAACTGGTACCAACCCTCGTTATGGAGCGCTCCCAAAGAAGGGTGCCTTCAAGCTGGTGGGACGAGAACCAAGGCCCCCGCGCCACCTCCACCTCATCACTCTGCAGAAGCCAGTTCTCACAAAACCTAGCAGTTGTGCTCAGCCCTGCGAACCTCACTAGGAAATCTAGGACAAGAAATGCAGCTGCCGATGTCCACAGAGGTGACGTCACCTAATACGTGTAAGGTACACTGAGCCAAAGGAGGTGGCTGTGTCCACTTGGAAAGTCAAGATTGTCTCACCAAGATTGCCAGGAAGTTCACCTTGTGTAGTATAGTGATTCACCTTGACTGTCAGCTTGGTTGGCTGGAGAGATGCCTACATCGCCACAGTGCACCTTTGGCTGTATCTGGGTGGGTTGAGGGTACATAGCCCTGACAACAGCATCTGTTCCTTAGCTCCTTCGTCTCTGGCTTTTCCTCTACTCTCTGCTTGCCAGCAGCCATGAGGTGAGCAGCTCTCCTTTACCACATCCTTCTGCCGTGATGTTTCTGCTGTGGAACCACTCAGCCATGGACTGGAAACTCTGACACCATGAGCCAAATGAACCTGTTCTCCCTTAAAGTGAGGGTCTCGGGGATCTGTCCTGACAGTGGAAAGCTGATCAATGCGCCTGGCCCCAGGGTCCCCACAGGAATCCGAGGATGGTAATTGAAACCTCAGAGAACAACAGTGAGGTCATATACACAAAAGGCCTTCAGAAAATGAATAGCTATACACATGTTTATGATTATCATTCCACTTTTTGTCATTTAAGTGAAAGAAGTTGAGAGTTGTCTGATGAAAATTCTACTGCAAGGTTTACACTGGTGAAATTTTTTTCTGGTGAGGCACAAGGGTCTGGATTCCTTCTATGTCTCATATTTTTGAAGAGAAATAACACTCAGATGGCCAGTTATTGTCTTGCCCTTACAGAGTCATACAGTTAAAATGTAGGCTGATGTTCTATCCTGATTTACGTAAGTTAATCATCTTCAGTCTTTGTTACAGTGGTTATTCTTTGCTTTTCATTTCTCTGGCAAGTATTTTTCACAACAAATTTACTGTCCAAACACTATTCTGTTCATTTGCTTAAAAGCTGCTGTCCACTTTCAAAGTCAATAGCAAAGCCCCAGCAGCAGGTTCTGAGCAACTGTGGAGATGGCATCCATGAGGCAACACATGCACTTAGGTAATATATGGCTGTCTTTAGGTGGAATCACAGGATGGCAGTGGTCAGGTATGGGTATAATCTTCCCAAAGTAGATGAAGCACATTATGCTTCTCAGAGCACTTTCACATAGTTTCTTATTTCATTTTTCCAACCTGTCAGCAAGTGTAAGTATCCTCTGTGTAGAAAGCAGGAAACTGAGCTCAAGAGAAAAAGATAACTAAGGTGCCCACATCGACATGGCCAGTGAGCAATAAAGTTTTTTATCAGCATCACAAATAAACACACACAGGTTCCAACCAAAGACCAGCGGACCTTTGTAGTACAGAAACTATTCACCATCATGGCAAAGCACCCCAGGGAAGTCTGACCCTACCATATGACGAATGGGCTGATGGAGCAGCACACCACGAGCTGAGCTAGGGTCTGTGTCTCTGTGTGTCCCTTCCCTACCTCTCACTGTTCATGTTTTTGACATAGACTTTAAACACTAACTTTAGTCAGAATATTATCCTTCTGATCTATTAGACAACATCAAATGATAATAAACTCAATTGTCTCCACTAGCCTCAAAATTCGTATGATGAAGTCTTAACCTCAGAATATGATCACGTTTGAAGAAAGGGTCTTTAGAGAGGAAATTAGGCTAAAATGAGATTATCAGACTGGCCCATAGTTCCACGAGTGGAGTCCTTATAAGAAGAGGGAATTAGGACACAGGCACATAGATAGAAGGAAAACTAGGGGAGGACGCAGGAAGAATATAATCTAAATAACAAGGAGAGGGCTCAGGAGAAAGAGTGTCAGTGCCCTGATCGCAGCTTTCTAGCCTCCAAAACAATGGGAGACTAAATTTTCATTAAGCAGCATCCAGTTCATGGTGCTTTGTTATGCAGCACTAGCTGACTAATACCTCCTCACACATGTGTATATTCATACTCCACCCCCAGTTTCTGTAAAGAAATAAGGAAGCTGGACTTCCCCCCAATGGACATTGCACAAGGAACAAGAACTAAGCCCAGCCCTTGCAGATGGAGGTTTGAATGGAGTGGGGTGGGTCCCCTGGAAGAAAATAGAAGTAGGCTGGCTGACATCCCCACACCACACTATAATCCATGCCGTTCCTTAGGTCTCTGCCTGGAATGTTCACCCTCTGCACAGATACCTGCTCCCCACACCTGCTTGGCTTTCCAGGCAGCTTCATTTCTCATTGGTGACCTCATGGCAGGTGTCATGATTCTTTCAGTATGCATGAGCCATGGTATGCTGCTACTGTCTACTCCTGTGTGACACAAAACTGAACAGAAAGTGCTATCAAGTAGATGCCCCCCAAAATGTCTGGAATGGTTGTGGAATGATGGAGCAGTGCCAGCCTTGGCTGCAGGGAGACCCCCTGGAAGAGCCCCAACAAGGACTTTTTCTAATTCATCTTGGAGCCCATCACCACAGATTAGTGATATGCTAAAATACCAATGTGTCTCCTCCAGGTAGAAGTCAGGGAGATAGGTGCCTTCAGGAAAGTTCCAACAAGGAGGAGGGAGAGGCTACCATTTATGTCCGAGAGCCTGGTATTCAGCCCAATGCACCTCATGTGCATGTTAGACTGAAACTAACCTCACAATAGCTTCACAGGAAAACAGTTATTATCCCAATTTACAGATAAAGAAACTAAAGCGCAAAGAGTTAGGTAAATTTGCCTCAAATTTCCCACATAGTGACAGAGGGATTTGAATTCTTCTTTGAGCCTTGGCCTATCCCAACCTCCTTTCAATGCTAAACAGCTACTTCCAGCTTTTGGTCTCCCAAGCCAGTACTTCAAGATCACCCCTGGAGCTTGCTGGCTGCAGGTTCTGAACCAGAAGGTCTGAACCTCTGCATTCCAATAGCTCCTGAGATGTCACAGCAAATAGTTCTATCCACATAGATCACAATGCCAATGTATTTAAATATACCACTTTTTTAAAAAAGGAAAGTATTTGTACTAAAATTTCTAATTGTAATGATACCTTGAAATAATGCCTCTTTCAATGAGGTGTGTATTTTCACCTTAAAGGTTATCAATTAATTAAAAGCTCCAAGAAAATAGGAAGACTGACTACTGACAGAATGATTTGGGGCCAAAAAAGACAATTCGACAAGGTTTGCTCTAATTAGATCTGCATGTTACTGTTTATTAAAAATCATTTTATACCAAAGAAACACAACACTGCAAAAGCAATAAATCAGAGAGATATTCCTTCCTATATTTAAGGTCCTCTCCCCTAACAATTACAAATTTTAAGAGAACAAGCTAGAAATTGTTTCAGCAGGGAGTGTGTGTGTGCGTGTGTGTGTATATATATATCCTAAAATTTAGGAATAAATAATGTTTATGAGTAATTCTGTAACGCTATACTTAGTATAAAGTACAGTTCTTATGTTTCACTGGAGTCTAAAAGGGTGTTCATTACACTCTTTCTTAAATGGTAATTAAACTGATGGACATGATAATATAAGAGTGATCACAGAAATCATTTAAGCTTTGAATATTCCAAACTTTCTGGCACCCAGAATGCACTAGAACAATGGACATATTACACATCTATGCCCAATTACACATAATACATACCCTTAACTAGAGAGGGTTTTATAAGAAAATCTTGACTTTTACCTTTTAAAAAGCACATTATTTATTGTAAGTAATTGCTCAGAGTATTTATCATTAGAAAAGCCGTATCAAATCTTCTGTTTAACGTGACACCGGCCTTGGCATTTTTGGTGCATTTTACCTGAGTTTGCCTACCTCATATCTTGCTATTTAGTTTGTAACTGCCATGCTGAGAAAATGGTGGATTTATAAAGAAAGAGAGAAAAGGTCTGGTAGTTATTATTGCCGGCTATATCCTGGCAGGGGTGGCTCAGGGGAAACCATAAATATTCAGGCTTTTCTAGAGAATGTGCAGGTAGGTACTAAGGTTAATTCAGTGGTAAGAGGAAAGATAGAATATGGAAATCGTATGAAAATCAGTCAGAAGATATTGAAGGCATCAATTACTTGGAGGATATTTCCATAGGCAGATGAGGCTGCCCCAGTGACTTACATTTTAAACTCACACACCTCTGACAGGAACAGTAACACCAGAAATTAGAAATGAGGGACGACATCTAAGCAGAGACTACAGCTGATGTCCGGCACACTTAAAAATAAATGTTGGTATTTCTTATATCACTGCCAGACTTCTTGAGGGATATATTCTGACGTTTAAGGCCTTTGCTATCGGAAATACCAGAACCAGTTAGAGTTCTCAAGTCAAGATATCCTATCTCACCTCCCAAACCTTGCCCACTTACCAGTCCTTTCTCCCTAAAACATACCAGATTTTGAAATTGGAGATAGAAACCAATAAAAGGAAAAGTCTAACTTAACTGCCCATTTGCCCATGTCACGTTTGTTTCATTTAAGATGCGGGGAAGTGTGTAGATTTGTTGTAGTTTTCTCAGATAGACGGTGCTTCTGTGGATCTTACGGCAGAATGCAGGCATAGATG
This sequence comes from Dinomys branickii, assembly GCA_004027595.1. Lineage (NCBI taxonomy): Eukaryota > Metazoa > Chordata > Mammalia > Rodentia > Dinomyidae > Dinomys > Dinomys branickii. The sequence goes on along the minus strand of PVLD010023242.1, from coordinate 21,050 downwards.
TTGAAAGTACAGAAATGATCATATTTGTTTTTATTTCTGTTCCCATAGAAACCAAAATCCCCTCCTACCCCAGTTGAATGCGGTCTTTTGAAATAATCAGCTTCAATATTTTATGAGAGCAAAATACTGCTTTTTGTTGCAGCTCTCACAACCTTACTCTCATGGGGCGGGAAAGGAGGTAGATGTGGTCTGAAGGCCCAGTGACCTGCAAAGAGAGCGGTCCTATTGAGAGATCTGCACCTCTGTTAGAGAAGCAGAGTGGGGCCAACGCCAGTCCCGGCTTGAGGCTGCACACCAGGCCCGTTCAAGCCAGAGGAGAATTCGTGACAAATGGAAAACATATGACTAGATGGCATGCGAGTATACAGTCGTCATCAAGAAAAAAAATCCCATTAAGTTTTCTCACTTTAGATGTAAATGTTGATTTTCTTTGATTTGCACAGAAATCCCTGAAGGCTACATTTTAATGTTTAACACCATTGCTACCAATTAAACACAAATCTACAAACAGGATGCCATACGAAAGTCTTATTGAAAATGTACTGGGAAATCAAGAACTCTGATCATTGCAGCTCTTCCAAAGGCTTATGACTTGTGATGCTTACAGCACCAAAGAAGAATATGGTTCATTAAGAGGTTATGACTTGAAAGAAAAGAACAGTGAGTAGATGGTTAGCACACAACCCTTTCAGTTAGGGAGGATACAGTTAACAAATACCGCCTCTCAGTTAGGGAAGTTAGTGGAGCTGAGTGTCCTCTGCTCAGACGGGATGTGCTGCTATTCACAGGATAACCGGAAGCCTGAGCAGCCTCACTTCCTTCCTGCAAGGTGACCAGGGTGGGGGAACCATATTGGAAGCCGGGACCTGGGCTCCTGGGCCAATGCTACCACCGACAGGCGTGCCCTCATGGAAAGTGGCTTTTCTACAGAGAAGATGTGCTGCTTTGATAACAGAGTAAGTCGTGTAGGCCAGGTTCCCTTCTGGTTCTCGGCATTTTACAATTCCACTTAGTAAATACATTTCAATGAAGTAAATTTGAGGATCTGGTCAGAAGAAGCAGCCACCTTCATCTTTCTGTGTGTTTAACTACATGTGAAAAAGTAGCCCAGAGAAGCCCTTCATCTTCCTTGTATTTCCTGAGAGAAGCTGCAGGCAGGTTCTGATTCTGTGTAAGCACTAGGCAGAATAAGTAATGAGACCAAGCAAGGGCAGGTGCATATTTAGATGGCAAAACTCCTATTTCTAGGAATAGCCTCTAGGCTGCAGATTCATTAAACAGCACCGTAGTCTACATGCATAGACCAAGAGTCCCAAGTGAAAATGGCCCCAGAGGCTGGACAAATAATGAAAGTGGGTAACTGAGGACAGGTGGGCAATAGGGAATGTTATGGCCTATGTTATAATGGAGAATGCATGGCCCACTGAAAGGATTCGGGTGTCAGTCATAAGCTCTGTGCCAGCCGCACTATCTTAGGACATCCGGTCACGCACAGCCAGTTTGCCATTCACAGCCTGGGAAGACAACTTACTTTCCTCTCATCTATTATTATAAAGTGACTTCTGATTTAACACTGCAAATTTAACAAAGGTGAGCAGTTTGGTTTTCTTAGTTCCCTTCTGATGTCCCTCTAGAGTATTGGTAAGGACAGTTTGAAAAAAGGGAGAGCCTGTGAGGACACAGAAGACTGAAAAGAAATAATGACCACAAAATTTGGGGAAAACAAAGCCAATGGAGGGGCCACCAGTGAGAGCAGAGATGAGGAAAGTGAAATGTGAGCCTGCAGAAAAGAGGAACCAGAAGCAAGTTTCACAGGCCCCTGTAGTGATACCAAGAAAAGCAAATCTCATGACTAATGACCTCAACCCCCTATCCCACATTCACAGCCCAAAATGCTACCACCAGGCTTAACTACCAAGGCAAGATGCTGAAAAGTTCCTGCTCACAGGAAATAGATGCACACAAAAAAGCAACATTAAAAGTACTAGAACTTGGAGGCCTCTGCCTATGAATAGCCAAAACCAACCACCAAACAGTGACTCTCTTCCTCCCCACCAGTGAGCTCCGCAGGAGCACCAAGTTCCCTAAGGCCCCACTCTAAAGTGTATCCAGACATCAAGGGCAGCCTGTGCTATAAAGATGGGGATCAAATCATGGAAAGGTATACAGTACCAAAGAAACTCAAGAAATGAAGATACTGTGGGAAAAGAGGGTTCAACATAATACAGCATCAATCTTTGGAAAGACAAGGGAAGGTCTTTCAGTCATTAAACAAGAATAGGATGCTCATAAAAAGGAACATAAAAGCACTCTTAGAAGTTAAACATATGATGACCAGGAAATTAAATAAACATGGCTAGAAGTGGAGCTCAGTAGTAGAGCACTTGCCTACCATGTGCAATCATGGCTGACTTCAATATCTGGAACCACAAAGCGGGGTGGGGCAAAAGATAGAGGATAAAAGCTGAGGTTAGTTGTTTAAAAAAAACAAACAAGGCTGACAAAGCAGAAAATAATGCACAGAAGTGCAAAATAAGAGAAACAATTAGAGAATCAACCCACGAGGTCCTATATACAAACATTAAAGTTCCACAAATAGGGAAAGCAGAGAAGAAAATTACCAAAGAAATAATTCAATACTTTTTCCAGAACTGAAAACAAACATTTTCAAAATAATAAAAACCCACTGAGTACCCAACAAAAATGAAGACCTATGTCATGGGACATAATTGGACATTTTCAGAATACCAAAAACAAAGAAAAAAGTCCAGAAATGGACAAAGTATAAGTACAAAAGTTTATGAAAAATACTACCAAAATTCTCACCTGCCCTTCCAAATGGGAAGAAAAATTGAGCAATGCCTTCAAATGCTAGAAGATATACAGAATTTTAAATGTTGTATCTAGCCATACTTATGTTCAAGTTTGAGTGAATAAGAAAAAAGGACATTTTCATACATGAAAACTCTAACCAAAAAAATAAAAAGTGGCACCCATGAAACTTTTCTCCCAGAGTGACAAAAGAGGACTGCCATAAACAATGAAGACGTAACCAAGAAAGAGGAAGACATGAAATCCAAAACAGGGAATCCATCCCCTGGAAAAAGCAGCAAAATTCCCAAAATAAGGATAAAAGAAAATGTCAGGCCAAATCTGGAAAAAGTAAATCTGGAGAAGCACTAATCAGCTTAGAAAAAAGGTTCCCGTAAGATGCCATCAGCACTGGATGTATTGAATGTGCAGAGAGGAGACGAACAGTTCTGACCCAATCTGGAAATGGCCTCTAAGAGAAACACAGAAAACTATGCAAATGAAAAAAATAGACAGTTACTAAATTAAGAGGAGGGGAAACTGGTTATGCAAGAAAGGAAATGTAACAAGTTCACTGAATGGTTCAGCTACAAATCACAGAATACTGTACAGATTAAATATTGAAGTAGCCAGTGATTACTCTAAATTTCGTGGGAAGAAAGAAGAGGAAACCATGGGTATTTGTTTGTGTACATGTGACCTTATTTTTAACTAGTGAGTGGGAGGTGATGAAAGATTATCTTCTGTCTTCATTAGAGAGACAGATAATAGATTATATCTAAATGTGAAAAATAAAATCAAGATGTTTATTTCATCAAATTTGAGATGATACCAATTAAAAGAATCTCCACTATTTGTGTATGCTTAGAAGTAAAAGCATTTTTAAATGCCAATTAAACTATAACATGTCATCATTTGTAAGAGTTAAGGATCTCAGAGGTATTAAAGTGAGGAGATAGGATAGCATCTGTCTTGGCAGTATAGCAGTGTGCTGTTTCGTGAGAAAGAGCTAACTTCATACAAACTAGCTCTGAAGGACAGGAACTGAAGTGGGGAGGCACTGAACTGGTTGTGACTTTTGTTATAATGTGTGTTGATCTGGGTGACCTTTTTAAATGGTATGTATATAATTTTTATTAAAAAGTAAATTTAAAATAAATAAATAAGAAAATAGTATATAACACAAACTCTAATTAACAAAAAACAAACTTTCTTGGCTCCAACAGTATTCATGGTGCTGGCAGCAGGAGTAGCCAGAATATCCACACTTGCACCCAAGGCCCCATTTTCCACAGGGCAGTGAGAAAGGTAAGGTTGATAAGCACAGTGGTTGCATGTCAGAAAAAGAACTTCATACTTCAGAAACCCAAATCTTTTTCTTTTAATATTTTTATTATGAACAAATACTCTTAACATAAATTTACTATCCTAACCAGCCTTAATTGTAATTCAATAATCAAATCCTTCATAATGGATAGTAAATCAATGCAATCTTTGTACCATAGGGAGATACAATCTTTGGGGTTGGATTGCTGATCGTTGGCTATATCAATGGTTATATTGTCCAGCTTGCTAGACAACAAACAAATCTGACCTTTGCCCCCAAATAGGGTTTCTCAATCTCATCACTTCTGACATTGGGGTTCGGTAATTTTATGTTTTGAGGCTGATCACATGCACTATAATATAATGAGCAGCATCCTTAGTCACCAGCCAGTGGTGCCACCCATCAGTAAGACAACTGGCCCTGTAGAGAAAAAAAATCTCTTCTAGGTGACAATGATTACTCCAGAGAATTCCTATCTGTGACCTCCAAGGCCGTTCACTCTACAAACATTCTTGCAAAGACCGTCAGAGACACAGGCAAGTAGCAAGTGTTCCACCCTCAAGAACTTCAGGGACAGAAGCATCCCATGGAGGGTGGCCCAGCAGGCACTTCAGTGTCCACTGACAAGGCTGCATCTGTTTTCAGCAATGGGTCCACGACTCAGCCAGTTTGTAAACACACACACATACACACACACACACACACACACACACACACACACACACAGGCCCTTCTTCCAGGTCCTTTCACTGAAATCACAATGTAAAGAGACCTTTAGAATGACAGGAAACCAGCCCAAGCAAGTTAACTGGCTAATATCCTGAGAGAATGTTCACATAAATAGTATAATAGCACAGCCAAGTGATATGCAAGGACTTATATTTCCTTCCTTGGCTTTTATTTTCTTCATTTAATTATTTCCCCCAGACCATCTCTGTTCTGAAGTTAAACAGCCCTGTACACTAGTCTCATTTCCCGTACCTAGTGGTACAAACTGGGTAAGATAATTCATTCTATCAGTTTACTTTCTTTACAGACAGACAGATGGATGGATAGAGAGAGAGAGAGAGATATGTCAAATGGGGAGAGTAAGACCTATCTGACAGGGCTGTTACACAGTCACATGAGATGATGCCTGGTGCAGTGCCCAGCACTCAGGAGGCACTTAATAAATTCTATTTAATGCAGATCATCATTGGGCCAGGTCCTCAAAGCTGGTTTTACTATTATGGAGCCAATGGGATTTATGCTAGTCTCTTCACATTCTCACTTACTCTTTACAATATTTATAATACAGCTGCTGGGGGTAGCAAGCTAGAGTCACTGGACCCTAGAGAGGGTGGCTCTGAAACTGTACCTTCTAAGCACCTTGTGGCCCTAAGTGAAGCCATCCATCCCAGGACTATGACCAACAGAGTGAAGGAAGGAAGTAACTCTGATCTTTTGCTACCCAGCTTCATCTCCTTCAACTTGACATCCATGTGTTGGTACTGCTATAGCCAATTCGTTTCTCAGTCTCTTTTTCATGCTTGCAACAAGCTCTCACTTCTAAGAATGAAGTTCTGCACCACACACACACACACACACACACACACATGTGCACACACGCACACATCCAAGGATTATCAGAGATTAGTTCTCCTCCCAACTCTCAGTCCCTGTAATCACCAAGTTTATAAGCAAACAAATACCTCTCGCAGATTTTGCAAGTTGTTTACTGAGTGATTAACAGAGAGATTTCCTTTTCACTACTAATGTTATGATTCTCTCTTGATGCTCTGACTTTGGAATATAAATTAGTCTGTTTTTATAGCTATTAAGTGTTGCAGACACTTGATGACTTTCCTTCTTTGTCTTAAACCATAATATTTAATTATCATTTCACAGAAGACTTAAAATTCTGTTTTCTCCAAGGAAAAAATACCTCATAACTAGAGTTTATGAAAAACTATTAGTTAGAGCAAATCTTACAAAATAAATCGGATTTTTTAAATCTGTGACTTTTAGCACATTAGGCTTTTTCCCCAGGAAGGCAGTACTTGTAGAAAATACCTGAGGAATAATCAAGCAACCATCTCCCTGCCACCCCGCTAACACAAATGCAGTTGAGATCGCCTACCAAATGTGTTGGGTTGTGAAATTTGCTTTTAGAAAGGAAATAATCACGTAATAGTCAAAGGACAAGTGGCAATTCTTAGTGACTTCCCCTCATTTCCCTGAGTCTGGGGTTGTCATTTCCCCCTCCCCACCTAAACTCCAACCCTCCACCTCAAATAGTAAGAAAGATCATTGAACTGTGGTTAAAAAAAAAAAAGCAGAAATGACTTATTTCTTGCATCATTTAACCAGAATGAATGCTACTTAATTTCTTCTATAAATACATATGTGATACACAAACACACATTCCCACTCCTAAAAGCACCAAGTTCCTGCTGGGTGCGGTAGTACACGCCTGTAGTCCCAGCACTCTGGGAAGGTGAAGCAGAAGAACTGCAAATACAAGTCCAGGCTGGGCTTAGTGATTTAGCGAGATTTAGAGAGATCCTGTCTCTGCATAAAATATGAGAAGGGCTGGGGATGTAGTTAAGTTGTGAGGGCCCTGGGTCCAACCTCCAGTACTGAAGAAAAGGAAGTACACTGTTTCACTGCCTTTAAGGGAGAAAATCAATACACATCTAGCAAATATTTGAGTTGCATTTATATAAACAACTCTCATGTGAAAAACAAATTCCAACAACAATTTCAACTACCCTGAAGGAGAAAACATGATAGCATTTTTAAATGCTTTTCTAAGTGGAAGACATTTTTTTCTAGATAAAAACCTGCTCCTTTTCATACCAACTTTCTCCTCTGCCTTTCACACCTAACTCCGTCCATCTTGCTCTTTAGTGCAGTTTAGTAAAGATAGAGCATCTTTTACACTGAAAAAGTAGATGCTCTTCCAATGGCCATTCTTTGTAATACTAGGAAGAACTGCAGGGTGTGGTGGTATGTGTTTACGGTCATTCAGGGACCTGGCACCTTGAAGGGCTGATCCGCATGCGGGGGTAACACAAAACTTGAAAGATAACCAGCAATTATCGGTTTTCACATGTATGTTCCATGGCATGGAGATTACCTGGTCGACTGGAACCTCAACCTGAGTCTCTTCATCTTCCTGGACTTCTGCTGCCCCCCGCATCTCAGACCTCTCTGCTCCAGCTTTGAAAATGCCTTCATCTATTATTGGAGACAAACACACAGAGAAAAATGGAGATCCAATTGTGACATCGTGTGGCTGCATAGTGAAATTACAGCAGAAGACTAATGGCTATTTTTCAGTAGTAATTAAATCCCCTTACGGTGGTAGGATTTAGGTAGTCCCTGGCCCCAAATTCATCTACATTTTCACCGAGAAAATATTTGGGGAGCAAAACAAGGTTGGCTCCGCAGACTAGATTTTTGGCAGATCCCTGGTTACCCTGTGGCTATAGAATTAACATCATGCCTTGTACAGGGGCTAAGATGGAAACTTTACAGCCAGGGTCTTAGCACTCTCTCCCTGGCCATGGACTAACAGTGACACACACTGCTTTGAAACACTACTTTCAGAAATTTCCCCTTCCCAAGAGGATGCTGCACTCCCAACATAATGTATTGGCATACTTCTTTATATTCAGAGTGGTGTCAAAAAAAATGTTTCTTTCAAAAGATTCATGGAGCTGACTTTCCACATCGCACCAAAATATCAATCCCATTAATTTTGCATATTTCTGCAAGATTTTCACAACCTGTGACTTCAAATCCTTATCTATAAAATATAAATTCAATCTCTAAGACTTTAGGTTAAGCCCCTCAGCTCGCTTTCCTTTGGAAAGCAATCATCGCTACTTTCCACATTTGAAGTAATTTTCATGTCTTCCTTCCCACCTCTGTTCCAAGCCAAGTAATCAAAGAATCACAGGACTGTTTGTCCCTCTGTCTGCCTGCCTCAAGAGAGGTTTAAAGCTTCAGCCATCCTCACAGATGTTTTCTCTGTCCAACTTTTAAGGCTCTGCCAAGATGGCGATGCTACCTCATTCCCTAGTAATCTGTTAAGTATTTGATAACCCCTACAATCTAGCTGTTTTTCTCTTTTGTCTTAAGGTCCTCTTTCTGTAATGGAAGCATTTTTCCCAGAGCACGATTATTTGGCACGCTTTACACAGTAGTACTCCATATTGCTACAGTTATGAAATCACCCCTACTCAATGCAAAAATGTTTTAACATGGGCTGGGGCACAACTACAGGTAAGGCACAGTGTGAACTGAGTGACAAGAGCCTGAGACACGGATGAGAAGCAGAGTGTTTCCAAGCTGCCGAAGGTGCGATGAGTTGGACAAACACAGCACCACCACCAAGGTGCACCCAGTTAGGGCTGCAGCGGGTAAGGGGTACTGCAGGGCATCACAGGAGCTAAGAAGACGCGCCCAGATGTGGAAGGAATGAAGGGAGACAGAGGGAGGGAGGGAGGGAAGCTAGGCGGGTTTGACACTCATTTCTGTGATTACCGTAGAAGCCAACAATTGCTGTCAGACACTGGCCTGGGGAGACTGCAGTTAGGACTTGGACACAGTGGCTTTTGGGATGGATGTTTGCATCCAAATATTGCACTTGTTTATGCAGAGGAACCTACAGATATCCCAGGAACACATTCCAAATGATCACATTCAACCAAATGTTTGACTAGGTCCGAGCACAGCTATGAGCGGTCTGTAGATGTGTTTTTGGAACAGGCGTTGCACCGAAAAGAATACGGTCAATGATAACAAATAAAATAAAACCGAAAGGGCGCTGTAATGGAAACTGGCAATCATACAGGCATAAACAGCAAGGACACAAATCAGCAAAGTTCGGGCTTGTGTCCAGTGACACAAATACCAAACGCAAAGATAAAAAGCATATGTCCTTGGCATGGGCGGAGGGCCTTGTTCCTCAGTGAACTGAGATGCTGAAGTGGCTCGTCGGGGGATGCAGGGCCAGAAAGGGAGCGCCTGAGGGTAGCGGGGAACCCAGGGGAGACACAGGGGCCAAAATGGGAAAGAGGGGTCTAGAGTTCCCTGGTGGGAAAAGAAATCCTAGCGGGCTTTTCAGGTTCACTAAAACTGCCCCGTGACATTAAAAGTGAGGTAATACATTTAGAGAACATATGTTTTTATTATAAATTGTTTATATAAATGTACTTTAGAAATCTTCGGAGATGAAGGAAATAAAAACCTTTCCAATCGCATGATCCAGAGATGACTGTCGCCACTACTTTAACTCCTACTTTTTTTTTTCCTTTTTGTGGTACCAGGGACTGAACTCAAGACCTTGCGCTTGCCAGGCAGGTGTTTATCCCACTGAGCTACATCCCCAGGCCCAGTCGCCACTATTTTAACGACTCTGTGTGTGTCTCTCTCTTCTTTCTCCCTTTTAGCCCCTCACATAGAACGGAGATCTTATTGTACATATAATTTATAAGTCATTTTTCTACTTTAAAGTCATGTAGAGAGTATTTCCTGTACCATTAATGTTCCCTGAAGATAATAAAATGTGGTGGTGCCACACGCGAGCCTCGTGGAAGGAAAAACTGAATGAAGAAAATAGAATTTTCTAAATGAGTGGGGGAAGCAGGCATTGGTGCCACCTAGGCCTCCTGGGTCATGGGCGCCGTGGGAGGGTTACAGCCTGGCTGCTTCTCTGGGCACAGACTCAGCCAGTCGCCCCTCCCTCTCCTGAAACCCTCTCTTCCCACAGTAAACGCAGTGCACTGCACAGCGAGTCCTCCACAAATATGTGTTGTAATGCAAGACCAAAGGTAGGCCCTGCTTTTCAGTCTTGGTCCTGCCCACTGCATGACCCCTCACACGGTGCCCAAGGCTCCATTTGCCCCTGGCCAGCCTGGCCTGTTTCCTCAGCCTCACCCTGCAGCTCCCGACTGCCACCCTGGACACCGCTGCTCGCCTGGTCACAACCCAAGCATACACAGGAGCCTCCTGCTTCCCCTAATTACCTGTGGAGGATGCAGGAAGCCAGTCATAGCCCACACAGTGTCCCTGTCTCCACAACGACGACCCTACAACCAGGAAGAGCCAGTAACTTCCTGCTCCTCCTCTCACATTCCGTAGATCTCATTTTTTGCTTATCAAGGTTTAGAAAAAAATAAGTAAATAGCTAGAACTTAACCAAGGGTCTTTTCACTCTGCTACATGCCCAGATTTTTTTTTTTTTTTTTTGTCTTGCTAAGTTGCTAAACAGCCCAGCCTGGGTAATCCTCCTGCCTCAGCCTCTCAGAATGCTGGCATTACAACAGTGCACCACCACACTTGGGAATCACACATCATTTTATCCACTTCTTGCACCAGTTCTGGTCACCAGTTCCTTGAGCCTCATTAGGCACAGACAAGACCACAGCGACAGTTTCCATCTCGCAGTCCTCAGTCCTGGATTCACGAAGTGTCAGCCTCACTGCCTCTTGAGGAAATGTTGTTAAATGAAACCAACCAGACAAAGCATTGGATAAACCTCAAACATCTGGCATGGGCTGAAAGGATTATTTGCAACAGAATTTGCCTGTGCATAAACCTTATCCATGGCCAAGACTGATGGGCCAGTATGAATACTCACAAGGAAATCAGGCCATAAATCCATAAATTTAAATCACATGACACACAAGAATTGCCAGCAAATCCAAACTACAGGAAAGAATTTGGACGATGTAATAAGCACCCTCTGTCAGTGCTATAGTAAAATACATGTGCAGCTGTACACTGCGGATGGGGTCAAAGAAACAATATTGAACATTTAAGACACCTGCATGCAAGGGAAGATTCTCATAAGAAACTTGCAGAAGTATTTCATTTTTTATAAAGGGCAACATTATTCAAGCACTGTAAAATCTGAACACTTCCCTTTTATTATTACCACCAACTTAAATGCATACAGATTGGTGACTTAGGCCTTAATAGAAATTATTATATGCAATGGTTATGTAGTTACTGCTATGGTAACACCAGGCACCCTAACCACACCTCGGGAGGGAGCTGTGACCTGGGTAGAAATGCTCAGTCACCAGTAAGACATAGAAACAGTCTTAGCACCACTCAGGATATTCACAGAAACATAATTTAGTCTCACTCCATACAAACATCAGAGGTAAGCGACCCCCTTTGCCCTCCTATGACTCTTGGCGTGCCTATAACAGTCTGCACACAGTCAAGATTTCTTCAAAGTCTACTTTAATAAGTATTTCAACTGTTTCTGAAATTATTTCTTATGTATTAGGAATTTTGCTTCCTCTAAAATTTATTGTACACAGTAAAGGCAATCGCAGAATTGTTGCACATCATATAAAAGCAGTCTTTCCTGTTATAGACAGGAAAGCTACGTTCTTGGATAAAGGGATCACAGGATGATGCATCCACTTGGAACATGAGTCCCTACAGAGCACCTGGTGCTCATCTTTAATCACTGTCCCCACCGTCGCTGGCCCACCTTTCCCTGCTTTGCTTAACTCAGATCTGCAGCAGCACCCAATAGCAACCATTGTGCTCAAAAACGATCATAGTGACGATCATCTTTCTATTCTCATTTACTTGATGTCTTAGTAACTTTCAACATAAATGACCCCCCGTTTCCCTCCCTCCCTCTCTCTCTCTCTCTCTCTCTCTAGTTCCCACTCTACTTCACTTTTTTGGTGTCATCAGCAGCTTCCTTAGAGGTCTCCTTGGCCAACCTGTCCTCTTTAGCTCAGCTTTTAAGTGTCAAACCACCCTGAGCTGTAGCACGGGTCTACTTCCTTGTCTACACATTCTGCACACGCAATCTCATCAAGTCCGTCCTTTGGAAACCATCAATAAGCCAGTAGTACCCTAATATACATCCTTACCCCCAGATCTTCATAGGTGCCGCAAACATACATATTCACACATCTCACCTTGGATGTCTACTAGGCATCTTAACCTAAACATGGCCCAAACGCCCTAAACTGCCTGTCCCCCATATTTCCCAGCCCAGGGAATTCCAACGCTTCTCAATTCCAGACTCTGAGAATTATCCTGATGTCTTCCTCGCCTGCATTCTCTATCCCTTCCATCGTCAAGTTTTATCACTTCAATCCCAATGGAACTCTGGGAAATACGAACATCTCTCCTGGCATTTTCTTGTCACTACTTTGCCCTTTGTCTTGTCTTTGCTTTTTTCCTGAAAAATGCATCCAAAGGATAACAGTTAACAAGCTACCAATGATTCAACAGGATGGATAAAATATTAGCTGGCTACACCAACCGTAGGCTGTTTATTTCCAGATTTACATGAGAAAATTAAACTTCTAACTGGTTTAAACTAAAACAATAAAATAAAATAAAGATACATTCCATGATCTATCCATTTATTTCTGTCTCTACCCACCAGCTTGGTCTAACCACGCTAGCTGTCGGGTGGAATATTAGATAGAACAGCTTGTAAACTAGTTTCCTTCTTTCACGCCCGCTGTCCTATCCTCTGCTCTCCACACCACAGCCAAGTGATTTAGCAGATAATGAAAATGGTTTAATCTGTTTCACAGCTTAGAAACTATCCAATGTCCTCCTACCACACAACTGAGCCCAACTTCTTCACCACAGCTCACAGAAATGATGAGATGGGGCCCTTCCCTTGCTGTGGTCTACATTTCACATCACTTTCTCCTTCCCCCTTAAATTTTAGCTGCACTGACCTTCATTTTATTTGCAACAGAAACTTATTTCCACCTTAGGGCTTTATTCTTCTTATGCCCTCTGCCTGGGATGCCCTTTCCCCCTTTTCCACACTGGGCAGCTCCTTGCCACTCTGATGTCAGAAAGCTTTCCTTGTTCCCCTTCCAGTAGTCGTTCAGGTTGCCCTGTTGTAACTCTGTGCCCTTCTTTCAGGCAAGCTGGTTGGTTGGTTTATTTGGTGAGTTCGTGTCTGTCACTGTCTACCACTGTGTAAGCTCCAGGAAAGCAATGGCTCTTCCACGTCATCCATTGCTCCCTCCTGAGCATGTAGCTCAGCACAGAGAGGACCTTAAAGAGCTGTGTTGGAAGAAGGAGGTGTTGGCACTCAGGAAAATTTGTGACATTCAGATAGGACATAAGAGCCCAACAAATTAAAAACCACCAGCCCAACCCATTAACTCTTGTATTCTTGCAGGGGTTCCCTCCAAGAAGACCACACTTGGCAGTACAACATTTGTGTGGGAGGGGGGTGAAAACAGAGATTTGAGGAAAAAGAAGACTGAGGTAAAACCTTGTAGAGATCAACACATTATGTGTGGAAGGCAGCATGGCATCCCCCAAAGACGCCCACATCCAAATCCTCAGGAACTGCCAGTACATTCCATGGCACGCAAGCAAAGGAGCTCGGGTCACAGGTGAAATAAAGTGCTAACAATCTGACCATGAGTCCAGGAGATGATTCTGGATTATCCAGAGTGACCCATCCCAATGGGTTCTTCTCAAGAACTGGACGGTGGCACTTGTCAATGAAAGAGGGAGGAAGGGTGATCCAAGTGAGAGAGATACAGAGTCAGAAAGAACTGAGATGCCCTCACTGGCCTTAAAGATAGAAGGGCCAGATGCCAAGGAGGTCAGACTGCCTGTAGGAGCTGGAAAGTGCCAGGACGCAGATTCAGCCCTGGAGCCTCTACAAGAAATACAGCTGAGATAATAAATAAGCCTGGGGAGGCCCATGTTGAAATTCTGACTTCTATAACTCTATTTGTGTTGTTCACAAGTCAAATGCATGGTAATATGTTACAGTCATAATAGGAAACTCATGCATGATATATCTACAAATGATGGTTGGAGGGAGAATCGGGCAGTAGGCATCACAAATCCTCCTTTGACTCCTGCAGACACAGGCAGACGAGAGCAGGCAGCTCAGGCACCTGCTCCTCCCACTGATAAGGAGGAGTCAGAAAACCCTCCCCGGGACTTGTCTGGTGTTTTCCTTCCCTAACTCCTATAGTTGTTCCTTCTCCCTCACCTACACGGTGTAAACCACCATCACCACCCCGGACACCCACATGTCTGCCAGAAGAAAAGGGATTAGGTATTTCCAGGCTTCTCCTGCTCTGAAACCTTTGTAATGAAAGCCATTCACTAGCAAACTAAAAAGCAAGGATGAATTTGATACACAATACTGCTCTCATTCAATTACTCCACGAAGGATCAAATGCAGTGCTTGGATGCGCACTGCACCCAAATTCTGCTGTAATCCTTTTTTCTTTGACTCGTGAATAGACATTTTAGAGCATATTACACAGAAAAGCAATGGCAAGCACTCCAGTAAAAATAAATATGCACCTCAATTATTTTTCACTTATGTCTTCTGAATGTTATTGCCTAAACAATGAAAGCAGAATAGCTGAGGTACGGAAGTCATAGCACCCTTGCGCTGTGCATACTGAGTATGAAAGCACCTCCTCTCCTGAAACAGGAAACAAATGCTTGTGTGTCTCAGCCTTTCTGCAGCTAAAAGACTAACATGAAAGCATTTCCTAGTTGTAATGCATTAGGATTTCAGCTCAATAACATTACAATTCTTTAATGTCATCAAACAAGAAAAGTTATTGAACAATATATCAGACATTCAAAGAACTGGTGATAATCGATATTTAAAACAACAGTCTTGCCTTCTGACCAGACTTATTAAGTCATTTGTAAGTAGTTTTATGTACAATATTTTAATTCATTTAGTGTTTGAAAACAAGTTAGTGTTTAAAAACTGTTTTTCAAACATTTGACATTTGAAAACAATCAGGACAAACAAGAAGAAACATAATTTTGTGATGACCAGTTCTAAAGGCTTTATGGCAATGTGCTTTGTGTGCAATGACACAATGGTAATCACAGCATCTGGGAGCCTGGGGCAGGAATACTGCAAGTCTTAGCCTAGCCTAGATACTTTAGTGACTAAGAACCTTGCCTCAAATGTTTTAAAAATAAAAAAGGTTGGAGCTTTGGAGCTGTAGGTCAGTGGGAAGGCTCAGTCCCACAAGAGGAAGGAAGGAAGGAAGGAAGGAAGGAAGGAAGGAAGGAAGGAAGGAAGGAAGGAAGGAAGGACAAAAGAAAGAAAAAAGTCTTTAGATATATATTAACCAGAAAGTTAAATATGGCTATACATATTTTCCTCTGATACACTACTGAGACTGCCTAATAAAAATGTTAAATGAAATTTTTTACGTTAATTTTTAAAAGCTCATTAAACCCACTAGATTGCTAGAGAAAGTGTGGAGAATAAGGACTTTATGGCTTTGAATACATAAAATAATATTCTAAGAAGGAAACACATAGATTACAAGGAAATATTCTTTATGTGTCATATCAGTCAACAAAGGCAGAATTACAGTTAGAATCAGTAAGAAGGTGATCTAAACACTCTCATTAGCTTAATGTTAATGTACACTACAGTCCTGTGTGAAATATATTGAAATTCAGCACTACTTTTCATTACAATGTTGTCATTATGGCATGTTACTGAAAATTAAGTCATTTGTAGAAATATGATGCAGAAGGAAGCAGTGTTTATGAAGTTCGGCACATGGTGAGGTGGGTGGAAGATTCACATCCTAACCTTCTCAGATCCTGCCTGCAACCCGTGCAGCACCCCTCCTCACCCCACTCCTCTGAATTAAGGGACACGATCACAAGGAAGACTAAGAAGCTAATCAGAGACAGCTAACATTCTCAATGTGGCTAATTCAGCACAGGGATCAGATCCAAAATATTTAAATCACACATCTTCTCCCTGTGTTTCATTATGCCCCATAAGCTCAAATAGAAATTTTTCCAGCAAGAAGAATATCACATCATAGTTTTCTTTAGCCATTTGTAATTTTACATGAAAATACCTTTGTCTGCACACTTCTAGAGGCTGGGTTTTTGCTGCATTTTGGAATATCTGCTTTCTTTCTAGTCCCTGACTCCCACTCCTAGATACATCTGTCACAGAACTGATGTGCAAATTTCACTACTAAATATTTGCATAAAATTGATTTTAACCACCACAAGTATTTTATCTTCACTTTAAATGGATGTAGCAAAATATTCTAAGTGCAGATAGAAAGCAAAAGTAGGATGATTATCATTGATTTCCTCTGAACACAGGTAATTCTGTTCTTATCTCTACAGTTACGTCTATCCCTTTTTGATAGAGATGTTTCAGATTTTCACCAAAATCAAAAATACTCAGTATAATGATTAAAGTATACATTTATAATACATAATTTATGCCTGTTTATTTTAGGACATATAAATTTTGATGTAAATTCTGAAGTCTATGTCTGATATGTGGGACTGAGAATAATAAGGTGCCTCTGGGTAGCTTTACCTACACCAACAAGTATACATACCTCTACTTTTTCATCTCTAACCTTATAGTCCTGTAAAAATTGCACTGTAAATTAGTATTAAATCATCATAATAAGTGACTCATTCCTCCTTATACTCCAGTGACCTAAAATTACTAATAAGTGGCCTAAAATCCACAATTCTTGCTCTGAATTCTGGTTGGTCAGCTGTCTTCAAATGACCATGCATATTTAAGTCTATAAAAGACATACCTGTGCCACCCTGTTCTCTAGAAAACTTATCATGGTAACAGAGACTTCCTCATGGCTACCCTGGGACGTACTTGCATATAGCAGAAATGCAGTCTTTTAAGCTTTGGTTCATTTATTCATTCATCCATTAGGGATACATTTGCTGAGCCTTCTCAGACTCAGGCACAGAAAGTTGAACAAGCACCTGAAGATGCTTACTATTGAGGGAAAAAAGCAGCTGCCCAGAAGGAGAAGCGTAGCATGTGCTACACAGGCGGAGAGAAAACAGAGACATAGGAACAATGAACGGGCAGAGAGGACAGTCGAAGAAGGCTCCTGGGAGACAGAAGCTGCAAGTGGAAAGCCAAGAGAATAAGCCAGAAGAAGGCATTCTGGACAGACAGATCAGCACCTGCAGAGGACCGGAAGCACCACACCTGTGTCCCAGGAACTCAGAGAGCACTGGCTGCACAAGGGTGCAAGGCTGGGATAAGAAGCTAGCATGTTGCCTGATATGACCAAAACTCTGAACTTGACCGTGAAGATGATGAACTGAAGGGTCATGTTGAGGAAAGAGGACACTTGGGACTGGGCATATACTGTAGTAGGATTTCCTGGACAGATGCTGGCTATACATGGAAGATTCAGGGCTGGCTATATGTAGAGGCAGAGAAGTAGAAGGTGCTACTCACGGCTATGCAGGATGACAGTACTGAGGAGGAGACATCAAGTTAGAATGAAAAGACTAGAAACAAAAACCTGGAATGTGGATTAGACAGAAGCCATGCAAAGCTGCCATGGCTGCCTCAGTGTCCTGACTCAATTCAAAACATTTGTCCTTTCAATCATTTTTAACTTTGGAGAGGAGCCAGAAGTCACACGGTGCTAGATCCAGTGCATAAGATGGATCAGGACACACAAAAATGTTTTTATGAGCCTCTCTTTTCATTGGCTGGCATTCAGCATTACCATCCACAGTATTTTTGATCAGACCTTGGAAAGACACCCATGAAAGAAGACTTCCAGAACTGCTTCAGAAAGTAGCAATAACAATGAGATAAATGTGTTTGAAGGAAGGCAGAGTGTTTCAAGGGGTTCATCCTTTGTATATCACAAATTGAAAAGGTGTTTAACACGCCTGACTTGATGGCCATCACAGCCTAGCAACACAGTCTCCAGTCATTTTCCTGTGTGACTTAGGGACTGACTGGGAGCTACGAGTCACGGCTACTGCTCAGCATCGCAAGGCATGAGCAAACTGCAAATTCACAGTGCAGGGGAAGATCAAACTGCAAACTTTAAAGTACAATTTTTGCTGAACGCATAGCACGTCCACCATGGTAATGTCAAAAAAAAAATTATACATGAAACCGCCGTCCCTTTGAGATAGTCTGCATTTTTTTAAATCCCACTAAGCATTCTGGCAGAAATGTCCAATAAGTGGTTGGAAATACATGCTGGTTCGTTAGAATAAAATTCTAAGATAAGGATAAAGACTTGGGGATTCTCAGAATACAGTTGTTAGATAAAGAACTTGGGATGAGTACAGAGTATGACGTCTAAGAGCTGGGCAAAATGGAAATTCACAAAGAGTAAAAAGAAACAGCAACAGGTAAGGGGGAGAGAGAGGGAGCTGCCGCGGAACAAGTGAAAATCAACAACAACAAGGGGCCGGAATTAAAACATCTTCCAGCTTCGGCACCTGATGCCAAGATGAGAATAATTTTAGTGCAGAGCGAAAGCGCCTACTACACTGGAATGTGGTATAAAGAAGAGGTGAGGGAGTAAAGACAGGTGTTACTGGGGGACACTTTTGCAGAATGACTGGCTGTAAATCGCAGAAAGAGAAGTCCTTTAAATCTCACTCAGAGGCCTGGGACCGCAGAGTGATGCGGTGAGAGGCAATCAAAGCCCATCTCTTCTCCATGTTGCCCTCTCCTGAGTCCTTCTCAGACATCAGCACCACAAAGCTGTTGCTTGGCCTGTGTCTCATGAAATCCACACATGATTGCGGGATCTTAAATGATTCCCATGTACTTGTGACCAAGTTAAACCAAAACAGTTCATCCTGAAAACATAAGTTTAATTGGAATTGTATTTCCTGAGTATACCCAACATTCTTGCTGTACAGATATTTATTGGAATCTGACTCTCTGCTAAAATACAACAGAGTAATCCACTTCTGGGGTGGGGGCTGAGGGAGGCAGGAAAGGAAAAAGAGAATCCTACAGTGCAGTACAGTACTTGTCCAGGCTGCAAGGAGCTTCCCACCTCCTTGCTGGGAGACATTGAGTGGACATGGTCGGTAACACTGCCTTCCAATGGAGAGCCAGAAGTCCTCTTAGCTTCAGAAGACCACTAAGAATTCGTGCAAAGGATCTTTTAAAAAAATTAAAAATGAAGCTAAAGAGAAACCATGGTCATAAATTTTCAAAATTCACCTATAGTTTCATAAATTTAATGTAGAAGCATGAAATGGTTCTCTAAACGGTTTCTCAATTAAATTCAATTCATATTGAAGGTATTCAATACCTAGCTCAAATATAAAAAATGTTTTCAAAAGTTAGTGGTTAATCTAAGTTATTACAGAATTCTAGCTTTAATCATCTAAGGCTCTCGAATTTACTTTAAAATATTAGCAATAATGTGTTTTAAGATAATGCATTTCATGCCAATGATACTGTTAAGTAGAAGGCAAGCGATACCATGCCGAAAGCTAATTGAATCCTGAGTCAAGTCCCGCTGTGAGCTATGGTCCTCACTCAGGGTAGAGTGGCAGTCAGGGAGAACAGGCAAGTCCGTTGCCCTGAATAAAGGAGCTCTTCCTCATCTAATCTAACTGGCACAAGTAAATGCCTGAATCGCTCATTACATTTGAGTGAGAGCATCTTAGTTTCAGCACACACCAGGTCAGTACTTGCTTAGACAAAGCTGGATCTTCAGAATTTTACCATTTCAGGTACTTGTAGATCAGCCATCCTAATTTCTAAAAGAAAGATAAATTTTAATCACAGTGGATACCTTGCTAAATATATAATTTAACTTTGATGGTTCATCTTCCATCGTAACATAAAATAAAAGTTATACTGGGCTCATATTAACATATCTTTTTAAACTTTTATTAGTGTATATTCATAGTACATAATGATTACATTCACTCTAAGGTATTGGCATATGTACATAATGCATTTCAACTCTTTTTCAACAGCTTCCTTCTATGCACAGCCCTGTTATTTTTCAAGCACTATATTCATTTATTTATTTTATAAGACCTTATAAAGTTAATTATTATATAAACAGGTGGAAAACCAAACTAATAGGGCAAAGAACATGTAAGACAATTGTACTAAGTCAAGGTACACTTTTAGATGCATTGTCTGCACTAGATTACAATATCTTTACTCTCTGTTTTCTTATTATCTGACTTTTATATTGCATTTATTTATATAAGAGAAACCACGTGATATTTCAGCTAATGTGTCTCAGTTACTTCATTTAATAACATGGTCTCAAAGTGCATCCATTTTCCTACAAATGATGCAAGTTCATCTTTCTTTATGGCAGAATTGTATTCCATTGCATATAAATACCCCATTTTCTTTATCTATTTATCTGTTCATGGACATACAGGCTGTTTCCAAGATTTAGATATGTGAAGTAGCTGCTATTAACATGGGTATGTGCACATCACCGTGGCACGATGTCTTTAACACTTTTGGTAAGATACCTAGAAGGGGAATAACTAGGTCAAATGGAATTTCTCTTTTTTGTTTTTTCAGAACCCTCCATACTGATTTCTATAATGGTTATATAGGTTTACAGTCCCACCAACAATGGAGAAGGGATCCTTTCTCCCAAAATCCTTTCCAGCATTTGTTATTGGTTGATTGCCTGATGGTAGCCATTCCTTCTGCAGTGAGATGGAATCTCAGTGTTGTTCTAATTTGCATTTCTTGAATACCCAACGATGTTGAATGTCTTTTCTGGTGTTTACTAACTCTTCATATTTCTTCATCTGAGAAGGGTCTATCATTTCAGATGCCAATTTTTAATTGGGTCTTTAAGTTGAGGGGTGTCTAATTTTTTTGAGTTCTATGTATTTTCTGAATATTAGTCTTTTGTCTGAAGAGTAGCTGGGAAAAATCTTCCCATTCTGTAGACTGTTTATTGGAAGCTAAATGGTGATTTCTGTTGGTGATTTCCTTTGCAGTGCATCATTTTAATGTTTCTTCTTAAATAAATGGTGCTGGAAAAACTGGCTTGCTTCTTGCCGAAAACTGAAAATAGACCCCAGTCTATCACCATGCACCAAACTCAGGTCAAAATGGATCATAGACCTCAACATTAAA